>QAOC01029238.1:72900-138599 GCA_003255005.1 Begonia fuchsioides | reverse complement strand
CCTGCGAAGTGCGAATCAGCTCATCGTCGTCTGCTCCGTGACATTCAGGGCTTGGCTTATGGCCCCTTTATATTGTAATTAGTCACTCTATTATATAATTTTTACAACACGTGAGAATATTAAAAATAATTTTTAATTTTTAAAAAGATTAAAAATAATTTTTAAAGCCTTAGAATCTTTTCATGCTTTTAATATGTTGAATTGTTTTTATTTTATTTTCTTAATTTGTATGGTAACACAATTGAATATTTGATTTCATTTTATATGACGGACTTAAAAACGACCATGAACAAATCTTTTAAAATTACATTGATATGTTGTGAGAAATTGAACCCTTTAGCAATAGATGTCAAAGTCAATTATAATATAACGATAAATCTCGATATATAAAATTAGACATTCGTAGCATTCAAGAAGTAGAATTCAAGCTAATACTACTTCTTGCGAGTAAGCGAGAATCGGTTCACTGACCAATTCACAATTTTTACGGTAAAAGACGATGAAATCGGCCTATCAAAATTGTAAAAATTAAGGGAAAATACGGGAAAAACTCAAATAATAATAAAAATTATCCTAACTTATACCATTAAAACTCATTTGTTTTCTTGTTATCAAAATTCGAAATCTCTCGCTTTCAGGGCCCCATACTTCTACCCGACAATTTGTGAGGAGGTAAGTTACGGTGATTCAGCAGCCTAAAGATGAGAGGCATTTTCCTGATGTCTCAAGGAGTTACTCCAACATTGGAGGTAACAACTCTCACACTAGGTCAACGCAGAATTCGAATCCCAACACTTATTATCAGATTTACCATTTTACGGTCACTTAGATGAACTCGCACGGACAAGTCATTTGTTTTCTATTATGCATATTTTGTAGAAGGGAAAAGAGTTTGGAGTTTTTATTATTTCTAAAATGCACTCAGCATCTTCACTGGGCTCCGAATTACAGACAAATAGAAAGCTTCTGATCACGACCGCCATTGAAGAGGGTAACGCTTTGCTACGTTGTTATTTTACACACATTTCATGCTCACCCGGCTGACGCATGAATCCTGTGAGCTCTCCGTCGACCGGCCGGAAAAATCCTCCCATGATTCCTCCTGCACGTTCAGTTCCACCGGCGTTAGATTCCTACAAAAGCTAGCCATGTATATTTTTACCCACTACCTGCATCGAAATCTGGCTGTGGCTGGGGGACGTATTTGGGCTGCTGCCTGAAGATGGATCCAAAGTATCGTCGGCTATCTCTCTGAGCTTGTTCAGCTCCGGCAAGACTTCGTCGCCGAGATCCGGTCGGTCTTTGCGTCTCAGCTCAGAGCATTGCAGAGCCAGCTGGGCGAAGGTAAGAGCGTGCTCCACCGGCCAGTCCGGCACGGCCGGGTCTAGCATGTCGGTGAACCTGCCGGTCTCTATTGCGCTTCCGACGTGGTAAGTCAAACCCATCGGAGGTCTCGCTGTGATCATTTGTAGAAGCATGACTCCGAGAGAATATACGTCGGATTTCACCCCAAGCATCCCGGTTTGTTGATACTCAGGATCGATATAACAGAATGTCCCCGCCGTCGACGTCATTCGATACTGGGTTACGTCATTTGCCACCGACGGGGGGACCAGTCGGGCCAATCCGACGTCGCTGATCTTGCTGACGAAGTTCCGGCTGAGCAGAATGTTACCCGGTTTGAGATCACGATGGACCAGCGGCTCCGGCTTCGTCTGGTGGAGAAACAGCAATCCGGTGGCGATTTCGGCGGCGATTCTGAATCTGGTCTGCCATGAAAGAGGAGGAGTATTCCCTCGCCGGAAAAGACGATCTTCCAAGCTTCCGTTTTCCATATATTCATAGACTAAGCAGCCGTTCTCCGGACAGGCTCCGAGAAGAAGAACCATGTTGGGGTGGCGTATACAGCTTAGAACTTCAACCTACGAAAACCCAATCGCTTCAAAAGATTGAATCAAAATGATGAATTTGTCAAGAACATCATCGCTCACTTCTTGCTGAAACTGTGATCTTCCCTGAGACGCGTCTGGGCGAAGAGCCTTGATTGCGACTGGAGTATGATCCAAAAAGCATTTATAAACAGGCCCGTAACCTCCTTCCCCGATCTTGAGCGACTCGGAGAAGAACTCCGTCGCAGATTCGATCTCTCTGATCGAGTATTTTCTATACCTGATGTCTGTATTTGCAAGAGCATAAAGGGCCTTCCTCTTCTCTTCTGATTCCTTCATTGCTTCCATCTCTGCGTTTCTTCTTTTCTGAGCTTCCAGCTTCGCAATTCTTCTGGCTGCATCGGCCGCCTCCATGGCAGCTCTGGACTTAGCCTTTTCAAGCTCTGCAACTGCTAATGCAGCCTCTTCTGCGAGGCGAGCTTCTTCTAGCCTGCGCTCTTCTTCCACTTTCCAGCGTTGCAGCTCTGTCGTCTGAATCAGCAGCCATAAGAGGGGCATAATTAGACATTGGGAACCATTGAAGCTGTGCTTTCTGCAATAGAATGCAGTTCATCGTACCGTTCGTTTCGCCGTGAGTGCTTCCTTGCAGGCGGTGCTATACATCGCCATTGTTTGCTTCAGTTCAAGCTTCAGCCGCCTCATTTCAGCCTCCACTTCTTCCTGCAATTTCTCATATAAAAATTCAATCAATATCCAGATTTCAACGATTTCTCGGAATCCGGTGAACGATAGTCGTACCATGGACTGAGATCCGGCCAATGGGCTCCCACTTTCAGTAGAAAGCTGCGAAAAACTATCGACTGATCTCCGCCCTAATTGCAGCGACGCGAAGCTATTGGGACTCAGATCCGACTCTAGGCTGCTCGATAACGGTGGAGTGGCCCTTCCCGGATCTTGATTGTCGTAGAACGGAGGGGTTAAACGGTCAATACTCGACCTCCCGGAGCTCACGAAAGAAATATCCGTATCCGGCAGCGAGATTTCGGCGTTATGCCCTCTCCGACCGAACGGAGATCTAAATCCATGAATAATTCTTCAAATTCAGATTCCCCTTAAGTGAACTTTTCAAACAACAAAAGAGGAAGATTAACCTGAAGAATTCAGACATGTCTTTCGATTGCGGGGGCGTATCGACGGGGAGTTTTTCCGATCCTGAGAAATGACAAATCAATTAGGATATTTAGCAACGGGGGAGTGAAGAAATTAGCCTTGAATCCGGCTGAAAACTGACCTGGCTTTGCGTTGTCCGATGAATACGATGGGAGGCTGGTTTGGTTCGAGAACTGATCCCGGAGCGGAGAGCGAGGAGGTGGGCGAGAGGCGAGGCGCGTGGATTGAACTTTCCCCTTCGATATGACGAAGACATTGCAAAACTCCGGCGATCCTTTCAACACACTGGCCGGAATGTCTGCTGCTTTGAATCTTCATTATCAAGCCAAACAAACCCTCCGTTGTCAAATATCCAGTTCAGTTGGTCAATGACCACAGATTTCAAAAGTTTGACCAAACTTCTTGTATCCATTTTTTAGATAAAAAATTATTTATTTATCAAATATAAAATAATTATTTATAATAAATATTTAAACTCTAAATAAATAACTTAATTTTTATCATAATTACATCAAACACCCCATTATCATTTTTTTTCTAATCTTAAGAATTTATTCAATTTTATTAGTTATTTTTATTAATTTAATTAATTTAATTAATTTTAATGACTAATTGAAATATAAAAGAAAATGTAGAATAAATATATATTTTATTGGACTCAATTAATCTCATAAAAAATAAAAAAATTACACATTTATAATTTTTTTAACTTTTTTATTACAATATATTCATGAAACGTGTTAACTAAATGCATATGCTTAATTAAAATTTATAATAACTTTTAAAGTTAAAAACATTTATTATAATTTTCAAAATAAATTGATATTTATTTATTTATTATCTGATTGCGAACTAATGAGACACTAGACAAATCATGTCCAACCCCAATCTTTGATATCTTGAAACATACAACGTTGTAGTAGTGAAAATCCATAACTTTAAATGAGTGAATAGCATGGGAAGATGGAAGAGACATACCTTAAGAACCCACCTTTGGGGGTGGCTCCGACGACCAAATTATCAATTGCTTCTCGTCCAACATATTCTACCAATGCCTTGGCCACGTCCACATGTTCGAGGACAACGTCTTTGCACTGAATCTGTTTCAAAATCTGAAATGAGCCTTGAAACTTTTGAGATAAAAAAATATATATAAAGAGAAGAAAAATATACGTCTTTTCGAGTACAGAAACAATGGAAGGAAAGGAACAAATCCTTGACGGCGGAATCTGTCTCCGCCGTGGATGGTGAGTCGTCGTTGTCTGCGTCGGCAGGAGTTTCCATCCCGGCGGGAGCTTGGTTTTGTGACTGGTAATCTTGAAAGTAGAGCCCAAATGGTCCATGCACTTCGAAATCATGAACCGAAAAAGGGTGATCAGTTGCTGAAGAAGAAAACAGATTTGATAGTTTATAGCTAAGAGATTTTTGTTACTTGTGGGGATCAGAAGTGAGGTGGTCGGAGGAGGTGGGGGTTTGAGCTTCACGTGGATCAGAACGGCGGTTTGGCCGCCGCGGAGGATATTGTCGGTGGCCCATTTGAGAGCGTTTTGGCTGCTTTTGTCCTTGTCAATGGCTATGGCTACCCGCCCGGCGGCTCCGTCTTTTCTTTCCAAATTGTTCTTGGCCAACCACATTCTCAACGTCAGATTCTTTCTCTCTCTTGGAAGCTCAGGCCAAGAGAGATGGAGGACGCCCACAAAATTCTCTCTCCTTCTCTGCTTCGTTATATCTTTGATTATTGCTGTTCCCTCTCTCTCTCTTGCTCCGGCCATTGTTGTCCACCTGGATGAGCTTCTGGTCGCTGTTCATTATCTTATTTTGATAAAGTCAAACGAGGATCGCCATGACAAGCTGAATCCTTCATCCCCGGGTGATCCATGTGATCCATCTGGTTCGGGAAAACGCGGGCAATTGGCCATGTGTTTGCCCGTCGATGTTTGACTGTCTCTTTGCCATTTTAAGTAGACTCGATTTCAAAATTCTGCTCCCCGGGACGACAGCCTCCATACGGTGCTCTTGCTGGGCTTGCATGACTCGTCGTGCAGCTGTCAAGCAGCAAAGGCGGGTCAAGATTAGCCTTTACTTAGTCGAACTTAGGGCACAATATTGGTCCTTGATTCAAGGGGCCGGCACCGCTAGCTCCTGTTTAATTTTATTTTAAAATAAAATTAAAATCAGAATTTATAATTTTGATTTTTTAAAATGAAAAATTAGAATTTACAGTTTCCAATTTTTTAAACCTTAGCATGAACCAATAGTTATACTGCAATTCTAATTTTATTTCATATTTTAAAATATTAAATTATAAAATATATATTTTAATTATAATTGTAGTTATATCGCAGTTCCAATTTTATTTCATATTTTAAAAAATTAAAATATAAAATAAAATAGATATTTTTTTTATTGTATTTAAGTCGAATTTTTAGTAATTGAGTGTGTTTTGAATCAGTTTTTGATTTTATATGAGAATTTATTATTATAAGAGTATGACTTTACTCGATTTGGATCGTTTTTACTTATGGTCTAGGTATCGATTTCATGATTTTTTAATCTTAAAGATCGGAACATGACCATGAATAACGATTTTTTAAAAATTAAAATGAAATCTCAGTAAAAATAACAATTTTAATCTAGTCTGCAGTCTCAATCCAATTTTACCCATAATTAGATACATCTCTAGGGGTTCACGGTCTTGGCCAGTATCACCCTAAGGTTGGTGTCATTGCTTTTGATATCAGTAATGAAATTAGAACTGTGAATTCTAGACACCGAACCAAACTCGAACTCTAACATAAAGCTTTTTTCAGATTTTCAAAAAAAATTGAATTGAGTTAGATTCTTAAGTCCGTCAAATTTTAGGAATTGAGTTGAGTTTAGAACTGGTTTGGGTTTTAGCGAGTATTGTCTATATTCGGGTCAGCTTTTAACTAACTTCGAGTCTTTTTAACCAAAGGTTCAGTTACAATTTAACAGCTTAACTCTAATAACTCGAATTAGAACTCTGAGTGTGAGTCGAGAAATTCAAACCAATTGGACCAAAACCCTCGGCCTTGTTTCGATTCTGACAATTCTTAATGAATCGTTTTCTTTGGTCCTAGTTCGATTATGCCAATGCTTAATAAAACTTTTCAAGTAGAAGACGGCGAAGTTATTAATAGAAGAAAGCAACCAAGAACTTTATGGTGGAACTAGGAAACTTAAAATGCATTTTATTCTTTGTTTTATTATTAAAGAAATGGTTAAAACCTAACAAAAACTAAAGTTTTTGGGCCCAAATCGAACATGAATTTAAAAAAAAACTTTTTTAAGCTCATCGAACGTCTGAATATGAGTCAGTACGTCCATATCGGACGTCCGAAAAAAAGGTGAGTGTTTTTGTATCAAACGTATGAAGAACTTAAAAAAGTTTTTTAAAAAATAATGATCTATTTGGGTTAAGGAAAAAATTAATTTTAGGTGAATAGGTCAAATCAGGTCTGAGTTTTAGAAAAATAAATTTTGGACTTCCCGGAAGCATCCTCGAACGCATGATGCGTCATAGTGAGGGATGGCAAAAATGTTTTTTTTTTTCAGTTTTAATAAATTTGACTAATAAAATTTTATCGAAATCAGTTGAAATTTTTACCATACATTCATAACAACAAAAGATACTATTATTGAAGTTTTTAACTTTTTTCGACTATTGTATAATTTACTATAAATTTTTTCATTAAAAATAAAAAAATATTAAAATTACATATGGTAATAAAAGTTCTTGAAAATTGTATCACACATGTAAAATAATATTTCACAAAGTTTCGTGATTTTTATTGATGTACGTAATTTTTATAAAATTTGTTTATGTAGTAAACAAATTATAGTAAATCGTACCGTTGTTGAAAATTCATGAAACTTTGTATAATATTGTCGTACGGCGCTGTAAGCTTGTGATACAATTTGCAAGAATTTTTATTACTGTATGTAATTTTAACAAATTTTTTTGTAAGTATGAAAAAAATTATAGTAAATCGTACCCAGTTGTTGAAAAAATTTAAAAACTTTCAGATTAGTGTCTTTTATTGTTGTAAATGTGTAGTAAAAATATCAAGTTATTACGATAAGATTTGGTTAATCAAATTTATTAAAAAATTAAAAAAAAAATTTAAAAAAAATTAAAAAAATTTTTTTGTCGCTGCTCACTAAGACGCATCATGAATCTGAGTGAGAGACGATGCGTCAAATCTGTGCGTTCGAGGATCCGTTCGAAAAGTTTAAAATTTATTTTTCTAAAACTCATGCTCGATTTAGACTATTTACCCGAAATTGGGGTCTAAATTAACTTTTTTTTCTTTGTGTTTTAACCCAAAATTGGAGCATTTTTTACGTTTTAACCAACCCTAAAAGAAAAAAAAAAAGGATTGCAGTGTTTGGTTCCCACTCTTCTGTTATCCCAACCCGTGATAAGCTATCCTGGTGTCGTTTATGCCATTATTGGGCCTGCAAACTACCCCCGTTGTGGATTCCACTTTTCTTCTTCTCCGTATCTGTTTTGCCACGTAGAGGTAACTTCGAGTTTATAATTTATATTTGACTAGTCAACGCCCCAATTACAAAAATAAAATAAAAATAAACAACTAATTATTTAATGTTTATCTATTAATGACGTCATTAATTTTGACACGCACGAAAAGGCTTCTTTCCATCACGGAATTCTCGACGCTTTCCATCGTCTTCCTCCAAGCCTCTGCTCGGCCACATGCTTCACTGCATTTAAACCTCACCCGCCATTGCTATTCTTCATACTGTAGCTATTCATTATTTCTCATCTTCTTCGCTCTTTCATTTCTCTGTAAGCTCCGATGAAGTCCACCACCATCGACGTTGACTTCTCCGGCGATCCTCCGGGAGAAGACGACGTTCCCTTACTTCTCCAGCCCGCATATGCCAGATCTAAGTCCATGATTTTCGATGAGCTTCGTAACTTTCGTGTAAGTCTCAAATGGTGCGCGCTCGACCACTCATCTTCCGTCGGGAGATTCATCTCCTTCGTCGTTTTCTTCTTCCTCGCCATTGTTGTCCCTTCAATGACGTCCCTTTACGTTAAACTCCCATCCACGACGTCTCCGAACAACCCATTTTCGTTAAACAAACTAGTTCACCTTCCTGAATCTGCCCTTGCCATTATCGGATTCTTCACGCTATCTCGGTTTTTCTCTCGCTACGGTCTCCGGCAACTCCTGTTTCTCGATGAGTTGCAGGAGGACTCGCCGTACGTCCGGCGAGGCTACACCAGGGAGCTCGATAAAGCATTTCGCTATCTTGCTTACATTCTCTTTCCGTCATTTTTAGCCGAGCTAGCCCATAAAGTCGTCTTCTTCTCCTCGGTTAAAATCTCTCTTCCATTGATTTGCCAGAGCTTCCCTCTGAGTTACATCGTCTTCCTCCTCGTTCTGGCTTCGTGGGTGTACAGAACGGGGGTGTTTTTACTCGTCTGTGTTCTTTTCCGGCTGACCTGTGAGCTTCAGATTCTCCGACTGCAGGGGCTTCATAAGCTATTCGAAGAGTTGTGTTTAGGGTCCGATCACACCCAAGGCATATTCAGAGAGCATTTAAGGATCAGAAAACAACTGTGGGTTACGAGCCATCGGTACCGATTCTTCATTATTGGGTGCTGGATTACCATTTCCGTCAGCCAGTTGGGTGCTTTATTACTGATTTTGGCTTCAAAGGCTGATAAAAGTTTCTTCAGTTCCGGCGATCTCGTCGTAAGTTTCTTGATAATTCATTCTATTACGTATCCCGTAGTAACCCAATTACGCCATTTCCGCCGTGCATGTGGACGTCGGAATAGGTTTGCTCCGCCGTGCAGCTGAGTGGGTTCTTCCTGAGCTTGATGGGGGCAGCCAGAATAACCCACAGAGCCCAAGGGATCGTCTCGATCGCCACCAAATGGCACATGCTGGCTACATGCGCCGCCTTGACAGCAACCTCCGACCACCATAAATACCACGAAGTAGACGCCGATGACGCCATTAAAGAACATGGTGGAGACGGGGACGAAGATAGCGATTCTTCATCGTCTGGAAGTCCAATCTCGATCTCCAGTGACCCTTTATCCTTCCAAACCAGACAAGCTTTAGGTTGAACAGATACTAATTCTTCATTTCCCGTTCTTTCGTTGTTTCTATTGATTCTCTGAACGTGTTGCAGTGAGCTATATGCAGCACAACAATGGCGGAATCACTGTGTTCGGGTTTGCGTTGGATAGAGGATTGCTGCATACTCTCTTTGCTTTTGAATTCTCTTTGGTGCTGTGGATTCTTAGCAAAGTTGTGGTTCTTTCTTGATCCTAAATCCCTCCTCCAAGCCTCTCAATCTCTCTAGATTTCTTGTTTTAGTGGTGACTAATATTAGACCATGACCTAAAAATATTTTGCTGGAGTATATGTGTCACCGAGACTATTAGAAACTTCCAAGTTTTTTATACTTGTATTAAAATATTTAACCCTTTGTAATATTATTATATCGTCAAATGTAGGGGTGGGCATGGGGTCGGGTTGTGGGTTAAAAGGAGAACCTAAAACCCGACTCAAAACGAAAAAAAAAATATTCGACCCAAACCAAACGGTTTCGGGTTGGGTTGAATTGGTTTGGTTTGGTTCGGTTCACATATAAAATTAAAAAAAAATTACAAATGTAAATATATTGTAACTCTTGCAAAAAAATTACAAGGTGTCGACCGCAAATACAAGGTGTCGACCGCCTTTTGCAAGACATCAGGTTTTTCAGTTTGGTTCAGGTTTTTGAACAAAAACTGAAAAATCAAACCGAACCAAGATACCAACAACTGAACCCGACCCAAAATTGATTGTTTGAACCAAACCCTGACCCAAACCGTTTGAGTCGGTTCGAGTTTTCAGGTTGGTTCGAGCTGCCCACTCCAAGTCAAATGAGCACAATTAATTAGTGTCTATATTACATCTCCAAGTGCTTCATGTGCTTCATGTACAAATTTATATATTTAGGCTTTCAAAAGTTCATAAATACAGTATTGACGTTACATCGAAACATATTGCATTAAAATGGGTAAGAGAACTTATGCCTGATGTGGATATTTTATTGAGTAAGTATATACTCTTATATCATACTTTCTTGTGATAATTTTTGACATATCGCAGCGTTATTGAGTCAATTTAAATGATATTAATTAATAAAAATAAAAATATTTATATATATGCATCAACGACACATCAGTAGGTATAGGAAAAGAGTATACAAAATAATATAATTACTCTATTTTATTTATCCAATTGTTAGGATTTTCTAATTTATTATATTTTCAAATTTAATAAATCATGCTCATTGAACATAGACATTAGTTAAGTAAGTAGTTGCATATTTTTCTTCTCTTTTTAGGAATATTTTAATTGTTATGATTTTCATTGAACATAGACTCTCTTTTCTCTTTTCCTCTCCAAATGTCCCCTTTTCTTCGCAAATATCTCTATACTAATTAGTGGTATACGTATTAGAGGTATCAAATCCAACTGTAGTATGAATACTCGTAGCAAAAGTTATATTTAGTTTTAACGATGTTACTAAAATCTTGAATCAAAAACAATTTTTACAATCTTCAACCTCCATACTTCCAAATAGCTCAGTCGACTCTCATCACCATCATCATTACCTCAAATTATACTTGTAAAGTCTAATGGAGAAGATTCAAATGGTTGTTAAGGATTTAAGAAACTTTCAAGCATCGACCAATCCAAGATATATCGATTGTTCATCACACAATTGTCAATATGTGCCACAGTAACTATCGATCGAAACTCCACATACTAGAATTTATATTTCACGATAGTAACAAAGAATCAACCAATTGAAGGCTTGTCGACCAAAAAAGGATATAAATAAAAAAATTATAAATAGAAAAATTAGAGTTCAACAAAAAAAAAGACATCGTCGCACGAAACAAATAAGTAATTAAATAACTAAGTAAATAAATAAATAATATTAAAAGGGATGAACTTGGGCTTTACATTAGTGGCTACTTGTGCGTATTATCGGGTGGAATCGGTTCGGTTTGCTGTGATTTATAGACAAATCAAAATCGGTTTGGTTTTTAGATCAAAGTACCAAAACCGAATCGAAGAGAGCATTGATTTTTAAAGGTTTTCTCGGTTCGGTTTTTGTTTTTTGCAATTTAAAACCGAATCGATTTCCACCCATGGCCTTGATAAAAAACCTCGGCGGGCTAAATTTTGCCTGGTTGTCTCTGCCTCTTCCATTTCCTTCCAACCTTTCTTGCGCGACACTCTCAGCTCTCTTTCCAAATGGATCTTCACCTTGATCTCAATGCTCCTCACTCTATGGGAACTACTATCATTGGCGTCACCTATGCTGGAGGTGTTGTTCTCGGAGCAGATTCTCGAACTAGCACTGGTTAATTTCCTAACCCTATGCTTTTCAATTTCTTTCTTGGATTTCTGGTATGTTGGCCTACAAACAGAAGGTAGTAAATCATCTTTTATTGACAACACTTCTGATCTGGTTGGTGAGGTTGAAAAGTTTTTGGGAATTCTATTTTCCCAGAAGAATTCATTCTTATTCATTATGGACTTAGTCGGTGTACTTTTGTAAGGAGTTTTATTTTCTTGAAATTTGTTTGTCTGCCGATTCAAAATTGCTGAAAACAGTCTATTTACGATATACCAAGCAGATCAAAGTTCTCAAATGAAGACATTGAATTGTTTTCCCTCCTTAACATGGGATTCTGCCAACCAATTAGATTTTTGGTTTGGTATAGTGAGGGAAGATAAGTGTCCTGAACTGAGAATCGTGGTTGGTTTCCTGATGTTCCGAAAATTCATTTCATCCTAAGCATAAGTTTTAATTTTTCCATTTTAGATAACGTGAGTTCAGGTAGGTTATCTATCTTCTTCATCAGAGACCAAGCTTATGCCAAGTAATGGTAATCTTTGCATTTTGGTTGATTTGTTTTTATTTTGTAGGAGCATATGTGGCTAACCGTGCTTCAGACAAAATTACACAGTTGACAGACAATGTTTATGTCTGTCGCTCTGGCTCGGTATCGGTCTTCTTAAACTCTCCCCTTTTGACTGGTTTGGAATGCATTTTCTCTATTCAAATGCGGAGAATTTTCTTTGCTTGCTTCATCTGAAGTCCTCTGTGTTTGCTTTGTTTCTCTTGTAAAATTTTCCTTATTTCTTTTCCAGGCTGCTGACTCTCAGATTGTTTCAGACTATGTGCGTTACTTCCTTCATCAACACACGTGAGTTATTCTAAGTGGTTATTCAGTGACTCGATGGAGAACATATTTTTGTTAATGCAGTAATTATCTCATTAACATTTTTTCTTTCAAATAAAGGCAGCACTAAATTTTTGGTGAACTAAATTTTTTATGCTAAAATTATAAATCTTATCTGACAGAGTGGTCTAATGTTTTTACCTTATGGATTTGAATGTAAGATTACTAGTTGTGATTATTCTGAATATTTTACCATTTGATTGCTTTTATGTTGATGAGCAGAATCCAGCTAGGGCAGCCCGCTACAGTCAAAGTAGCTGCTAATCTCGTCAGGCTATTGGCATACAATAATAAGGTTTGAGATTAGAGCGTTAAATGATTACTTTCTATTGGTTTCCTGAGAGTTTTCTGTGTAAATTGGCAGAATATGCTACAAACTGGCCTCATTGTTGGTGGGTGGGATAAGTATGAAGGTGGTAAGATCTATGGAATTCCACTTGGTGGAACAGTCATTGAGCAGCCTTTTGCTATTGGAGGTGAGTTGGCCTTGTGTTTCTCTATATTTACGACCTTTTGTGTAATTCTAGCTATGAATTAGAAATCTGCTTGAAAAATTAACTAAATTTAATCATCCTTGCTATGTTAGTTGGGGATGTTCCATGGCCATGCATATGGATGAGGGGCTGATTAAATATAAGTTTCTCTATGAGCTCCAAGTGACGTTTGCTTTTTACGACTTTTGCAGGATCTGGATCCAGTTACCTTTATGGTTTTTTTGATCAAGCGTGGAAAGAAGGGATGACCAAGGATGAAGCTGAGGTAACACTTTCTTGTTGATGCATATTCTTTTATTACGATTTGGAAAGAAAAGAGTTGTACAAAGAGATGAGCCCATAAACGCTCAACATCGTTGGACAAGAGCAATTTTAGCCTTACCCGACCAAAAAGAGATTTACAAAAAGGGATGCAATGGGGACTACTTCGTCCTCTCTCTTGACAACTCTATCAATTAATATTAGACCCTATGAAATGGTCTAAATGTATGCCAAGTACTCTAGAACAGAGTACAAAGTGAAATTTTCAAAGGCTCCTTAACCGTACCTGAAACCCGAACATACCCGCAATACTTTTTGGTTCCCCCCTGCATTCCTTTCCTTGTATAATGTTTGATAACCGACGAGAAACAAAAGTTCAAAAATTAACTAAAGAAGATATGGTTTAGGAAGATTGGAACTTCGGGTGTAGAATCTTCTTTTTAAATTATTATTGCCCGCGCGATCTTGGAATTTCCTCAGTATCCCATCACTGGTTGAATAAACTCAAATTAGGAAAAGAAGAACCATGGCCAAGTAATCTATTTTGAGCCGAGTGCTTCCTAAAATACCAAGATTTTTGCTAACTGTACTTTGTTTTTGGGTGCTTTTCAGCAATTAGTGGTCAAAGCAGTTTCTCTCGCAATTGCACGGGACGGTGCCAGTGGAGGCGTGGTTCGAACTGTCATCGTAAGACCCTTTTAACCGAACTTTTTAAAAACAAGCACATGGGAATCCATAGCTGAGACTTGAAATACGTATATTGTCCTTGTAGATCGACTCGGAGGGAGTGACAAGAAATGTGTACCCCGGGGATCAACTTCCTATTTGGCACGAGGAGCTCGAGGCGCATAATTCATTACTCGACATCCTCAACACTTCACCGAGTCCTGAGCCGATGAACATTTAACGAATTTTGAAATCTTTCTAGTTTTAAGTGTTTGATTGACTTCTCGCTCGGATTGATTATGCGTCTCGGTCGATTACAGTCTTGGAGACATTATTGTTCTTATTAAACCTTGACTAAGATCTGAGTAAGTTGCCATTTATGCAATATGTTTGGCTGATTCTTTATTATTATTATTTTAAAATATGGTATTTATCAATCCACCCCCTTGAATTGTTTTAGAATATATTGATAAATTGTTTTAGATTTAATATAATAATGAAGAAAAATTAAAGTATACATTAATTATTGGTTTTTTTTAATCGTTTTGAATTTACGACTCAAAAGGTCTTAAGATGTAATGAAGATAAAAATAATATATAAATTTTAGGTATAGGTATGAGCCAGCTTGACTCAGTTTTATTTATTAATAAAATTGAAATCGAAATTCATGATTCTGGATTTTTAAAATCGGAACTAACTGTTTTGGTGCAATATCATTTTGATTTTATTTTATATTTAAAAAAAATAAATATAATAATAATAAAATATATTTTTTAATTATATTTGTGTTAAGTTTTAATTTGACAAGTTTAGTATTAATTTAATATTTATATAAAAATTTATTAAAGTTTGGAACGAATCTAATTCAATTTAAAAAGAAAATTTACTCACGATTTCAGTTTTATATAAATTATAATTTTTTAAAATTAAAATTAAGATTAAATTATAATTTACAATTTCAATCCGGTTTTGAGCCTCGTTAAAAAAATTTGACTGAATTTATTGTATAATTACTTATTACTAAATCTCTCAAAAATGTTAGTGGGCCTATTCTTCTCAAACCCAGTCTAAAATTTGAGCTACATGGCGCTTTTCCCCCCATCTATATAGCTCTCTGTCAATCCTTCTTCTCCTATTTCTCTAGGGTTAAGGCCGCCCCCTAGTTTCGAAGAAGACGAGTTTCCTGGCTTGTCTACCTTCTGTGACTTGCTCCTCAATCAGTTCTCCTTTCTGATTTGTTATAAGATCGTCAAAATCAGCGAATATCCAACGCTTTCATATTCGCTGCTCCATCCTTGTTGGTTGCGATTTGCGAATATCGAAACTCGGCGATTTTCCTTTACCTTGTCCGTTCAATTTATTCGTTTTTTTTTTGTCTATAATCATCTTCCTGTGGTTGATTGAAATCCTATTCGAGTAGTAATTCAGGCAGCCTCCTAGTCTATCCAATGGCATGGAAGGCGTTTAACTGCTCGGACATTAATCTCTTTTGCTCTTCAGACTTGCTGAGTTTTCCATTGAAGCTGGTCTAGTAAGCTCAAGTACATTTGAAAGTCTTTCTATGCTGTGCGCCATGGCTATGTTTTGAACTTGAAGATTAATTAGATTTTTTCAGATGTCGATTAAAACGAATATGTGGATAGAACACTTTAAAGATGGGGAGAATCCTATCAAAATTTCACCTTTTACATTTCCAAGAACAGCCAGATATGCAATCCTGTACCAAAGTCGAAATTTCTCGTTCAAAGTGCCTCACCCTACAAGAATCAACCTCAATTTTACTGTATTTTAGAGTAAAAATCTTACTTACACCCTCTGCACAATCTATAGATTTTAGAGTAAAAATAAAAAAAGCTTGGGTTTTAAATTTTAATAAATAAACTAATCTTTACTTGAATTTTAAAAAGATAAAATTTATGTTCTTTTGACACATATGGTCACAATCCGAACAAATAAATGTAGTTTTATTCTAACTATATATGTAGTGACATAAGATAAATATATTTTATATAATTTGATTATATATGACTAAACTAGATAAAATTATATTATTCTGATAATTTTTATTAATTATAGAATAATTAATTTTATCATAATGATGATTATATATGTATGATTTAATTTATTGTATTTAGTAGATTCTTATTTTGTTTCAATTTATTTTTTTATTTACTCGGTATAATTTTATATGAAATACAATTCTCAAACTTTGTATTTTGGGAATGAATTAAACTAAATAGCTAAGAATGCTAGCATCGATACAATAAAATCTATTTTAAAGATTCTATTGTTTGTTAGTTCAGGAATCGAATAATTAGTGTGCAATTCATAATTATTATGAATTAATTATTTAATTAAAAATTAATGGTAGTCAAAGATAAATATGTAATATGAGAGGTTGATAGATATAACTTAGTTCTATTACGAATCTAAATGGATGTCAATACATATGTAATGACTATATCGATAAACATTACTTTTGTGTAAATATATTTTATAGTCTTTAAGAGTGTAGTTCTAAGTATTTAATGAAATTACTTTAGAGTTAATAATTATTTTAATTGATATAAAAAGTTTATATTAATTAATAAAAAAATTTGGAGCTTAAAACTTTTGGTCAATAGGTCCCTCTAACACTATCACTATTTGGATAATAAAAAAATGAACAAATAAGATTGAATAATTAATTTTGAATTAATTATTCAATGCACTCAATTATAAGTTTGTTATTTCATTAAATGAAATAATTAAATAATTAGTTATTCAATTAATTAACAAACTTATAAAGTTTATTTTGAAAATTATTTTCAAAAAATATTTATTTAAGTAGATTACGTATATTCAATTATTGATTGAATATTGTAATTCAGTTTAGATTTAAGAAATATTTTAAATGTTAAAATATATTACGAAATCAAATTCAATTTAGATTCTGAAAGTCAGTTTGGATTTCGATAGTATTTTAAATGTTAAAATTTATTACGAAATCAATTCAATTTAAATTTTAAAAATCAGTTTAGATTTCAGAAATATTTTAAATGTTAAAATATATTACGAAATCAAAATCTGTTTATATTCTGAAAGTCATTTTGGATTCTGAAAGTCAGTTTAGATTTGAAAATATTTTAAATGTTAAAATATATTACGAAATCAAATTCTATTTGTATTCTGAAAGTAAATTTAGATCGTGAAAGTAAGTTTAGATTTTGATAATATTTTAAATGTTAAAATATATTAAGAAATCAAATTTAATTTGAATTTTGAAAGTCGGTTTAAATTTTGAGAATATTTTAAATGTTAAAATATATTACGAAATCAAATTCAATTTGAATTTTAAAAATCATTTTAGATTTTCATAATATCTTAAATGTTAAAATATATTAAAAAATTAAATTTAATTTGAAGTTTGAAATTTAGTTTAGATTTCGATAATATTTTAAATATTAAAATATATTAAAAAATCAAATTTAATTTGAATTTTGAAAAATAATTTAGATTTTGTAAATATTTTAAACGTTAAAATATTTTATAAAATCAGATTTTAAATTTTTAATAAGAGATTTTCGTAACCGTTACGAAGATAATTCTTTTTAAAATCAAGTGTGACAAGTGACAATAAAAAAAAAAGGAAAACGAGTGAATATGAGCCGAAGCGAATTGAAAAAGTCTATGGAGTGAAAATCAGTTTTCAAAATCTCGCGATTTGATTTTAGAGAAAAGCTCTCTAAATTTAAAATAGATCGTTTCAAATATTGAGAACACGATCAACCATAAATTGAGTGAAACGATTGGTCAATAACGTCCACACATGATTATTCGAGGTGAGGAAGATTAACAGAGAAGATAGAAAATTTCAAATGTCGAAGATGAAATCTTAAAGTTTTTGAAGCTTTGAGAAAAATATATTTTTGTAAATCTTTTAAATTTATTTTGTCAATATAAAAATAAAATTTTTATAGCATATTATCATTATTATATTATGATAACAATCTTTCATGTTAATAATTAAATATTTTTCATGTAACATGTAAGTCGTATGTCATCGGTGTTACTACCCAGAAATGCATGTTTTTTCGTGGTCTTTTTCGGGAGTTGACGAGAAAAGTTCGTTCGATCTTTACAGCTCAACAAACTCGATTGTCTTTTCAGTTCTTGCCAATTGCTAGGTTTGGCTAGTTGTTGTTTGGGTGACTGTGATAGGATAGGGTTTTTCCGACGCGAGGTTGAAGATAAGGTCCGTACCCGGGATCTGACCTGTTCGTTTTGAGTTGGGTCGCCCCATGGACTTTGGATTGATGATCGATCTGAGAATCCGACGGCTGATATTAGAGTAAACAAAAGTATGAAAAAGCGTGGCATTAGGAGATTCCTTCCGAGCTAAGAACTGGAATGGGTAGTTTCGTAATTTCAATGAAAGTTCAGTCATTTTGTTGCTAGTATAAATAAGTGCTCCGAGCATTCTTTGGTTCTCCCCTTCTTCTTCAGCTCTCCTTCGACTGTATCTTCTCTTTCAATCAGGCGGAGTAGAAAATGGTGAACGAAGGCGCAGTGCTGTGTGCAAACGAATCAAGGATATTCTCCCGAGGTGAAGTCAAACGAAGCTCTTCGGAATCCGATTTTGATATCGAAGAGTTTCTGAGCAAAGCGATCGTCGTTCCGGAGGAAAACGATTACAAAGAATGTAACAGCGTCGTCGCCTCTGAGTTTAATGGCCTGACGGACGAGTGTTTCCAGGAAGCCGATGTCTTATTCTGTGACGATTGCTCTGCTGCTCCGCTGAATAATCGGGTCCGTTCTCTTATTAACTATTCAAATTCTATGTAATAGTCCGCTCTATATCGTTATTCTGAGTGTTTTAACTTCTAATTAGAACTTTGACGCGATAAAGAATGGTGGTGCTCCTAATTTCGTAGTTGTAGATGTTGAATTATAATAATCGATAAATAACATTTCAAATACAGTGGGCGACGGCTAAGAGGAGAAAACTAATTTATAATGCTGGACCGTCGCTTTGAAAATTTGAAAGTCCATGTCACTTATAACTAGTTTAGACTTGTGAGTGGTGGGTTGATTATGGGAGGATCTGTCTTTTTCCATCATTTTTTTCTCTGTTGCTGAAACTACTTTATCCCTTTTTTAAAGCATGGCCTTAATTGAGTCCGTACATCCTTCATTTTTATATTCAGAAAGAGAGAGAGAAAATGGCTGTCATACGCTGATTTTATTAGGTTATATATGTTAAGTGGAATAGTAATCGTCTGATCAAACGTGTTTTGTCAGATTGTGTAAACAAATGGCCAATACTGACGCCATCCAGTAGGAAATTTTCTCTAGGTAGTGGAAATTGATTGCTACTTTGAATCGAAAGTTTGAGAGCATGGCACTTAAAGACTATTCTCTTTGATCATTGTAATGTGATAGAAGTGCATTTATCCCCTAAAATTTTCTAGTTAAGTAGAGATTTGGAACTGGCTAGTGATTTTTATTACATATGCTTCACCATTTTGAAACTTAACATTCATTCGCTGAAGGAATGAAGCAACTAATCACAACTCAATCTGATAAATGCATCGCCCGACTTGATAGCTGTGAATCTTATGCAGTATTGCATTGAGCCTGTTGAAAATTACTAAAGGGGATGGCCCCAAAGAATGAGTAATTCCTTATAAATCATGCATAGAATGATTTGGATAAGGAATGAAACTAATTAGTAAGGGAAAAATAAAATAAAAACCTCAAACTATAGATTTAGTGACAAGACAGATGTTAAAGTACATTTCTTAACAAAAACAAATTTTAATCTAGCCTACGCTAACAAACCAACCCTCCATCCGGTTGCTTTCATCTTAACCGCATGGGGAACTGCATTCTAACTTCGGGCAATCTTGCGATCGATCAAGTAAAACCAAGATCGTCCATTCCTGAGTGCATTATGTACCCATATCAAGTGTGGAGGACCACGTGAAGCTGAGGTCACCAGTTCTGGAGAGTGTTATGTTCTCATTTCAAGTGCAGACAAGCCCAAAGTGATGGGTTGTCAACGAATGATAGTTTAATCTATTTTGCTCTTGAATATATGTCACTAGCACTATAGTTTAGGGTTTTATTGATAATTATCTTAATTAGTACAGAGATATATGGTCTTATAATTTTTGCACGGTTGTTGCAGGAAAGAGAGACTGTTCTTATGAGATGTGAAAGATTTTCTGAAGTTTACCGGTCTCAAAATCTTACTCCCAAGCATTCCAGTATCACAGGAACAATAAATTCCCAGTCATCAGAACGTGGTATGATCTGATGAATGCAGCATATTCTTTTTTTCCTGTATTTGCAGTTTAATGTTGTTGTGCAAGCCTAAGGTGCGATTGTAGATCTTAGCGCTTTTTGGCACGTTAATTTAAAGAAGTGTTCCTCCAATATGTGATACTTATATATTCTTCGACAGGACAAAGCAATCAAGGAGCTAATAGCAGATCCTCACATGAACAGTCTGATGATGAAGATGTTGAGATAGAACTCGGTCAGTGTGAGCAAAGTGGAGACCCTGTCAATCTAAAACGTATGAGGAGGTATAATGATGATCACCAACTAGTTTAGAGTTACATATTGAATGTCAGTCAGGCTTAATCAGTTACTGTGTTGGCCATGGCTTCAGGAAGATTTCTAATCAGAATTCCGCAAAGCGATCAAGACAAAGAAAACAAGCCCGTATGACAGAACTTGAATGCCAGGTTATGTAAACTTTTTGATTTTTTCTGATACAGCCAGTTGATGAGAAAATAATTATATGTTGGATTCCATTTGTTTTTTAAAACATAACTGTCAGAGAAGACACGGGAAGAATGCTCTCAGAAAATGTGACGGGAAACACCTACTTTGCGCTCCAATTATAGAGAACAAATAAAATGATAATTTATAAGATAAAGAAAATTATTACCTACAAATTGTCTTAAAGATAAATACTTGTCTTAAAGCACATTATTTACTTTCAATTATGGGACCTTTCTTTTATAATAACAATCTCAAGGAGGAGCTTTGAAGGACAGGTTCACCCTAGCAATGATTGAATTATGAAAAAAAAAAGTAGATTTGAATGCCTCTGTTAAACCTTTTGTGAATCATGTTTGATTAAATGTTATGTACCTAAGGCCGTTACATCTAGTTATCTTTTGTTATTTTTATTTTATAGTTAGTCTTATTTTAGCATAATAGATAAATCTTATCTTAGTAGTTTTATCTTAATCTAAGGAATAAGTCTTATCTTAGTCTAATGGATTAGTCTATCTTAGTTAGTCTTATCCTAGTCTAAGAAATAAGTTTTATCTTAGTTAGTTTTATCTAGGTAGGTCTATCGAGTCTATTTAAAAAGGTCTTAGCCCTTAAAGTTTGACATCAATAAAACAAGTATTTTTAATTATTTATTCTTCTTTTCTTTTCCCTAACTCTATCTCACCCTATGGGCGGAAGATGAATGGTTACTCGATCACACCAGCACCATACCCGGCCGCTGGTGCCTACTTGCCCGAGCCGCCAACACTGCCGCGAACCAAACACCTATTCTTCTAGTCGCCACCAGCTCTGCAACTCTAATTGCCGCTCCCATTCCCAAGAATTCAAGGTTCTCTGATCCGATAGATGTGGCTCTCACTTCCGGACCCAAGCTCCAATGGCAGAGTCACCTCGTCTCCCGATTGGTTGCCGACATAGTTTTTCGATCCGATTTCACAGTCAACCGTTGTCTCCTCAAGTTGTTTGACCGTAAGACTCCCGCCTCCTTCGAGCCCAGAAACCGGGTTTCTTCTTTCGAAATTGTCATTGACCATTCCCGCGATCTTTGGCTCCGTATTTACACTCCTGTCACCTCATCAGAGGTTGAAAGCAATGGAATGACAGTCATCGTTTACTACCACTGTGGAGGTTTCGCCAGTTTGAAGCCGTAGACACGACTGCTCGCTTCTACGCTCGAGGATACGACGCCGTCGTCGTCTCCGTTAACTACCGCCTCGCCCCGGAGCAACGGGTTCCTTGCCAGTTCGAGGAAGGATTCAATGCTTTGACATTTATCGATGGCTTAGACGATGACTCGTTCCCAAGAGGCACAGATCGGAGTCGCGACTTTCTCGCAGGGGAGAGTGCCGACGGGAATCTGGCACATCACGTGACGGTTAAAGCGAGCGAGCAGGCCTTCCACAAAGTGAATCTTAAAAGGGATCATTACAGTACAACCGTTTTTCGGTGGAGACGATCGCACTGAATTCGAACTTCGTCTTCCCCGCGCTCCGCTTCTGCCGCTGAACGTTTCTGATTTGTTTTGGAAAGCGGTTCTTCCGGACGGTTCAGATCGCGATCATTCAGCCTCAAACGTGTTCGGTCCAAACGGGGTCGATCTATCGAGTTTGAAATTCCCACCTTCGTCTTTCGCGACGAGTTTTTATCTTTTCAGCTTGAGGACAAACTGTTTTTCGCGGAAGGGAGTAAACTTACGGACTTAAGGCCCGTTAAATCTAGTTATCTTTTGTTATTTGTTATTTCATAGTTAGTCTTATTGTAGTCTAAGAGATAAATCTTATCTTAGTAGTCTTATCTTAATGTAAGAGATAAGTCTTATCAATGTTAATCTTATCTTAGTCTAATGGATAAGTCTTATCCTAATGTAAGAGATAAGTTTTATTTTAGTTAGTCTTATCTAGGTATGTCTATCGAGTCTATTTAAAGAGGCCTTAGCCCTTAGGGTTTTACATCAATCAAACAAGTATCTGTTAATTATTTATTATTCCTCTTCTTCTCCCTAACCCTATCTCTCTATATGGCCGAAAGATGGATGGTTTGAAAACTGTGAACTACATTCATAGTCAAACCAGCTAGAAGTCACTTAGAATCAAAGCTTAATAAGCTTATATCAAGGAAATATGATACAATATTTTCGATAAGTGCTCTCGCTTCTTGTTTTTTCTTCCATCAAGAGTCCTACATATGGTTTTTCTTCCATCAAGAGTCCTACGGTCATTGTTTTTTGCAGGCCGCTAATCTACAAGAAGAAAATGCATCCCTATTCAGGCATCTTACAGATGCTAGTCAGCAGTATCGCGATGCCAACGTTAATAATCGAGTATTAAAATCAGGCTTGGAAGCTTTACGAGCAAAGGTATGACATAGAAATATCAGTTTTAAATTCGATAACACGCTAGTTAAATAACAATAACTAATTTTCCAATCAAGAAATCAGACATAATGGTATGGTAATTCAAAAGCCTCTTGAAGTATCTTGATCTTGACTTCATTAATTAGCAAAGAGTTCATGAAAAATAGCTGAATTTCAGGTGAGATTAGCAGAAGATGTGATTGCTAGAGGCTCTTTAACCCACACACTGAATCAACTTCTCCAAAATCATATCAGTAAAACGACGGAGCCGATGGACCAGGTGCGAACACTGTCAAATGTGTCTCCGACAAGTGACACGCATGGAGACGGGGTGTCACACACGGGAACAATGACCTCTGGGCATAGATCTGGGCCGGAAACGACGAATATGATCGAGAATCTGATGGGTTCAGTGGGAAGTGATGATTGGTCCGATTTTTGGGGCTGAGAGAGAATTCGACATGGATGTCGGGAATTTGTTTGGTGTCCTAGAATGTCTGTGTTTGATCGTTTCCAAGTTTCTTGGATCGTATGATTTGGAATTTATTGCTCCTCTTCTCTTGCCTAAACTTATTGGGCACTGTTAGAAATATCATTATAGCAATGTTTCAACGAACTTGGCGAGTTGCAAATGGATATGTCCGTTCACTGATCATCGATGGTTCTAGAACTGCTAAACCCAGGTTACAATAGTACATAGAATCAGGGGTGGTGTGGGTTTGGCCGGGCCAATTTCGAACCCGCCAATGCAGTTAATGGTTACGAGATAAGGATCCACATTTGGTTTTTTAAACCGGGAGCTGGCCTGGCCTGGCCTGGCCTGGAAGGATATAATTTTAATTAAGAATAAAAATATATATTTTTAAATATTTTAATTGCATTAAAAATTTAAATATATATTGTATTTTTGGGTTAAGGGTGGATTTTTGGGTCTGAGCCGATTTTTATATTGTATTTTTTTTGTGGGTTAAGAGCTAAGTTTAGGCTTGATTTTGACCATTTTGTTAAGATTTTGACCCACGAGCTGGCCGCCGGCCGGTTTCATGGCTTTTCACCTTTAAAATAGTGTGCTGGCCAATAAAATGCAGGTAAAAATTCGTTAAAACAGTGACCCATAAGTTTTAGTGGCAAAATCGGCCCAGCTGGTTCCGGTTCTTGTTTAATGGCAAAATCTTGTTGAGCGTCACGGCCATTGCAAACCTATTTGTCGGATCACAAAAACCAGTCGATTCACCGATGCCGGCGTGGCCAAAGCCGAAGAGGGTACCCTTTGAACTCAAGCTTCAGCTTTCTTCATGATGCAGACAGAGATATCCGCCATGCCACCTTAAATAGGTGGGCGCGTAACCCCAGGCATCAAACAAACAAGAATCACCCCTAAACTCACAAATTGAAATAGATTGGACGAACAATGCTTCACCATTGATCACAAATTCGGCCATTAATAAACAACCTTGTTCGGAACTCACTTAAATACTTTATACTTGATAGATTTGAGCTAAATAAACGAACATTTGCGCGCACTGTTCTCGCGATTCAATCTTCTCCGCTTCTTCACAAAGAACACAACAAAAACATGAACAATATCCCACGACGACAAACATACTACAGTTTACCAGAATCAGCTCAAAATTCAATCATTCATCATAAATTTCAGCTATATTAAGCAGCCTCGGTCGGAACTAAGTCGGGCCCTTGAAAGAAGTTCAACCTCGAGCTTGGAGAGAGAAAGTTGCTCGTCCGAATAGCAGAGAAACTTCAGGCGAGATTCGTTTAGGGCGGCTGGTTGACTGTTAGTTAACTACTTCCACCAAACCTAACCACTAATTGACGTCAAACGACGCCGTTTCTTTCTAATCTATTGGAACGACCACGTTTTCTCATTCCCATTCATCGCCATTGTAAGCCGTCAGATCATCGCCACGTGGAGAGTCTACCAAACAATGACCGATATTTTCAATCTTTATCGATTAAATAAAGGTCGACAATTAATTCCACGTACGCTCAACTAGACTCGGACGCCGGAGAGAAAATATTGGAGGTCGAAGGTGGAGTCCATGGCCGTCTCGCAGCTCGCGACTCTATTGTTTCTTCTTTCTCTGATTTTCTTGAGAATTGGAGCTGATTTTCCCGTCGACGGAGTTGAAGATCATTTGGCGCAAGTTACTGAATCCGATCCCTCTGTTTCGTCTGTCCTCCGAATCGAGTTGGACAAGCTGAGTTTGAAGATCCTAGACCTCGGTTTGTTCTCCCTCTTTTGTTAAGTTTTGTGCTTCTTTTTTTTTATTGATGGGGAAGCGCTTGGAAAATGAGATTAGTTGGACGGCGAATGTGAAGTTTCTATTTATGTTTGTAGTTTCCGACGATACTTGCGTCTTTCTTTTATTTGGGTTAGAAATTGAAGCAATAAGAAATGCGTTGCGTTGACTTATAATTTATATTTCCGATTACTTGCTCTAGTTTGCGACAGATAATATCTTTTCATTGACGAAAAAGAGGAACTTTTTGGTTGTAAAATTGCTGTGATAGTGTAGCTTTTTTCGGAAGTCATCTTGGTGCTATTTGGTTTGTGATGAATTAACCCAGCTGGGGTCAATTAGTGTTTGCTTGGGGTTCAGAAATTTCTCTCTAGGATGATTTTTTTGATTAAATTATGTATCATCAATGATCTAGAATTAAAGAGGGAAACTAAAAAGGACTGCTTAGTTATAGAATAAAATTTTCCGTTGTATGATCCCAAACTAAATATTTATTATTCCTCCTTTTTCTTGGTGCGTAGGTCTTCTCTGAGTTTTAAATGGATTTTAACTTTATGGGGAGAGGTTAAATTTATGTGACTGGCATTTGCATTCACGCTTTGCTGATATTTATCTTTTGTTATGAGTTGAAGAGTCCCACATAGAAGAAAAAATACAGGAATTGAAGAGGAAAGATGATAAAATAACCGAGAAGGAAAAATTCATCAGAGACAACTCAGATAGCATCTTATCCCTTGAAAAGGAGATAGCTTATTTGAAGGTGTGAATTTCCCCTGGCACTACAATTTGACTAGCCAGTCTTTAAGCTTGTAGATACTGAATCAGTTTAATTGGGCTAGTTTTTCCCACTGTTGTAGAAAGCTTTTTGGTCTTTTCTCTTCTTGGCATCAATTTAATTTAATACCTTTGTTTCCATGTAGACGTTTGGATTTATGTTTACGATTTACTTTTTTATCTGAGGCCTGGTCTGACATCTACAAGCATGCTGTCACAAATCTTAGGAAAAAGGTAAATTAGATGCTGAAGAAGAGACTGGAAAGGCTCATGCGCGTGCAGAGGATATAGAGAAGCAGGTCAAGCATAGGAAACTTGACTATTTCTTTATCATTATTTTTTTCATAATTTAATTACTCTCTCCAGATTGAAGAACTTGAAAGGCAGTTAGAATTTCAAAGGAGGGAGAAACAGGCTTTAGAAGCACAATCAAATGAATCTGCGAAGAAGATTAATGAGTTTCACTTGAAATTGGAGAAAGTAAGCAATTTTTTGGCTACATTACCTAGTAAACACTTTTTTTTAGCAAAATAAGTTGAATGTTTTATTTTTATGTTTGGGTATGGTTTGGTATTAGTCCTATTTATCTCTAGATATTCATGCTGTCCTTTTGCAGCAAGTTTCTTTTTTCTTTTTAACTTGGGTAGCTGATGTTTCCTTTGATATACAGCTTCAAAAGATCAATGATGAGCAAAGAAGCAAAATTCTTAAAACTGAACGTGCTCTTAGGATTGCTGAGGTAATCAATATGCCATCACAAAAGTTTCATTTGATGAACTATTTGGTCAAAAATTTTAATTAAGGTATTTTATTCCTCTATTAGGAGCAAATGATTAAAGCAAAGTCAGAGGCCTCAGCTAAAACGAAAGAGTTACTGGAGGTGAGGATTAGTTTCATGTTGGAATAAATTAGAGAATTTTTTCTAGGGGCTGAAGAAATTTTGTCTGATTGAAAAACAATTTGTGTCAGGGATATGTATTTTTCCTAATTTGATTCAAGAGGTGGAATTCATGATTTAGAGAAGTTGTTTTCTGATGTGAAATGTGATTTGAATTTTGCTGTGATTGTCCCACTTTGTCCTCAGTATCGTGGGTATTTCCTCTCCCCTTGGCAAACAGTTTCTCCCTTCCATGTAATCTAAGGATGTCCCTTCCAGAACCTTGAAAAGCTTCTTGTGTCCATTTTTTGAAAATTCGTGGACCTAAGGAAAACATTAGCTGTTTTGAACATCAAGTCCTTGTTAAGCATTATGTAATGAAATATGTAAAAATGTTCAGCTCTAGCATCAAGGCACCATTTTATTTGCATGATATATCTTTGTTCGGTTTAAGATAAAGTATGAGGTGTGAAATTCTAACAACAACAATTGGGATGAAACACCGTTCGTACATGAGGATATATCTTTAAATGAGATTTAGACTTTGGTGAAGGCTTGATATCTCTTTGCCACCAAATTAAGCGATATCTTTCTGGGTTTAATTTTTTTTGGTAGGTGATAGACAATCAGATGTTAGTCATCCAGAAATGATATATCTATTTCTCAACTCTACTTGTACTAATATAAACATTGTACGAATTATCTTCTTTGTGTCCCTACAGATCTCACTTGTAGCGATAGGATCTTTTCTGTTATTTTCCCAATATTTCATACTAGACTGGATATATGAAAAAAGGCTTATTCACATTTGATTCATGGTCAGGTACATGGAGCATGGCTTCCACCATGGCTTGCTAGGAGTTTATCTCATTGTCAGGTAATTGATTTCATAGAGATTTTTTTTTCCGTTTGTGTTACATTCTCTTATGAGATTTCTGGAATGTTGTTGTAGTCTTTCACTGAAACGAAATGGAAACATGATGTTAGACCTGCCTTGGATCTGGTTATTCAAAAGGTGAGTCTTTTCTGATACAGATATTAGTAGTAAATTTTTTTTTCGTCGTCACAATATTTGTTTCCTTGGGGCTCGTTGGGTTTCGGCTCCTGATGAATATAGCATTGATAAGATGTAACCCACAATCTGTCTAACTACTAACCTTTCTTTATTGATATCTGATCCATATATTTTTAATTATTTCAGGCTCATGAGAAAAAAACACTGACGGAAAAGTGGGCTGAACCCTATGTGGAATCACTCAATACTGTAAGCTACATTTTCTAATGAAAATTTGCTTATCTTGGGTTTGAATTCTTCTTATTCCATGTTTCTATTTGCAGCAATGGGTCCCTGCTATGAAGGAACAGTGGTTGGTCATAAAAACAAAGGCTGAGCCTCATGCCACATTATTGTGTGCAAAAGCTACAGAAGTTTATCAGGCATCAAAGAGAACATTAACTCCTCATGTTATCAAAGTGAAAGAAGTAGTTAATCCTTACTATCAGGTGCATGGATTGTTTCGCTCGGTTTTATCATTAAATCTTTGTACTTACTACTCTTCCAGGTCCCCTGCTTTACTTTCTTTTCTTTAACAATTTCGTAATAGGAAGCTAGAAAGGTCAGCAAGCCGTACATTGAGCAAGTTGCAACTGTGGCACAACCCCATGTTGAGAAAGTACAAGTGGCTTTGAAGCCCTACACAAAGGAGTTTGTTCATGCTTATGGGAAGTTCTTGAAATCTGCTACTATATACCATCAGCAGGTATGAGTAAGTAAATATTTGTACTATGTACAGTCTCAAGAATTAAATTATGACAGACTTGTTTCTGATGCAACTTTTAATAAAAAAGTATAGTGAAACTTATTATGGGAGGAATTTTTTTAGATTAAGATAAGTTGGCATATGCTAATGAATTGTCAGCTTAGTTTTTTGTCAGTTTATGGATAATTTTTTTAGACAATTTTGAATTAGTTAAAAAGCGGGGAATATTATAGATAATAGCGGGTAGCATGAATGACAGTGTTTTATGAGAATATTGATGAATGAAAGTTCTCTAGGGTTTTCCTAGTATTTAGCATCGTTGCAACACTTGTGGTTTGTTTAGGGTTCTCATTTTGTTGCAGTGGAGTTGTATCCTCATCTGGCTCCAAAAAGCTAGATATTATAATGGTAGGAGAAATACAAAATATTCTCTATAGAATGCTCAAAAGATCTTTGTTCCTGAAAGAAGCTATTACGTATTCTCCTAGACTTTCAAGACCATCCCAATTTGCTCTTTTAATCTGGTTTTACCTCTGAAGCTAGAACTCTCCCTTCATCAAAGAAATCACACAAAAGTCTAAGACTAAGTTGACTCATTTCAATGTATAAAAATGACACAATCATCATTCTTGATCATATCTTCGCTGTGAATTAAAACAAGAACAAAGTTAGCATAAGTTTCTTATTGTGTTCAATCATCTGTCATTGATGGTTAATCTTGTATTTTATATTGTGATTGTCGTATTATTTCTCATCTTTGGATACATGTTTGAAGCTTGTAAATATATGAGACGGGAAATTTTTCTGTTAGGATCAGACTCAAAGAATTTATCTTTAAATCGGGTAACCATCCCTCTTCCGGCCATAAAGAGATAGAATTAGAGAGAAGAATAAGAAATAATTAAAAGATACTTGATTGATATCCTCAAACCCTAAGGGTTAAGGCCCCTTTAAATAGACTCGATAGACCTACCTAATTAATTGTAAATTACTCAAAATATCCGTAGACTAAGATAAAACTAATTAAGATAAGAGACTAAGATAAGACTAACTAAGATAAGACTTACCCCTTTGACTAATATAAGACTAACTAAGATAAGACTTATCTCTTATATTAGAATAAGACTAACTAGGAAATGACAAATAAAAATAGATAACTAGATCTAACGGACCTTAGGTCCGTAACATTTTCATTTTGGCTAAAAGTCACATTTTTGTTTATCTTCTTTGGGCTTTGATGTTTGAATCTAATCCATGTTCCGGTAATTTGTTAAGGTGCAAGCCACTGTCAAAGAAATGCTTGATAGACATGAGCTGACAAGGTCACTCGCGACAAAGGAATTGGAATGGTTTGCAGTATGTATCATTTGTCAGATGAATAAAATTTCTTTTGCGATTAACTTTATGCTCGTTGGTTTGATAATATTGATTGTTTAATAGTTTTTATCTTAATCTTGCAGGCATCTGCTTTGTTGGCCCTACCAGTCATTATGCTGTTCAATCTTTGTTCTGCACTATTCAGGCAAGTGTGTTTACTGCTAATTGTTTTCCTATTTCTGAAGCCTTATTTAATTCTGATGCTAGTTTCAAATCATAGATTTTTTTTTGGCGACTATCTCCCAATAGTTTTCACTCAAAGATAAAACATTTGAATTTGTCTGATCACTTGCAGAAGAAAAGGAAAGAAACCTGTCCGAAATGCAAACCATGCACGGAGAAAGGTCAGAAGAGGGCATCATGAAAAGGGGCATCATGACAAAGGGCATCATGAAAAGTAGATTATCCTTGCCTCTTTTCTTCTGGAGGATAAGGTATTTCATGTTTATTAACATTCTTTCGGGACGTTTTTCTTGTTCTCTACCTACGTTTTAAAATACGGATCTTTAAACTATTTTCATATACATCATGTTGACACAAATACTACGAGAATTTTTATGATGACTCTGGAGAAATTTACCCTTCTTTTGTTTTGGAGAGTATCTAGTCGCCAAAAATTATCAAATCTGTTAATTGTCAAAATTTTATTCAGTGGATTGAGATAAATTTGATCGTCTTTACCCTCTTCAATTTTATGGATGATCATTAATCTTGGTTTTTGCATATCAACTTTTAGTAGAATGAAGTTACGAGCACGATTTGAACGTTTAAATCTACATATGGAGATAACTGGTAATATAATTCTATCAGTGCCTTTGTCAGATCTGGAACTCTTCTTATTGCAGATTGGATCTTGTTCTTCGGATCTGCGTAAAATCGTGGGTGGGTTGTTTTTTTTTCCTCCTATACAGAAAAAGATGCATTGTGGGTTGCTTGGCTTGTTCGGGTTTGTAATTTTGTGCCTTATTCTTTCTAGATCTTAGTGAACAAAACTTTGGACGGATCATTGTCGCTGTTTTAATTCTACCCGAATCTCGTTTCTATCGAAGTTGAAAACTAATTAGTACTATCTATGATTGGCCCGATCGAAATATAGGCTAGGATCTTCTTTGTTTTAGTTACTTTCCGGGAAAATTCAGCCGGTAAAAGCAAAAGTGGCAGTGAAAACATAAGTTTCATCAATAGCGCGGAAAAAATGTTCGATTGATTTATAGGTTGATGAAGGGAGGATTCAATGTTCTTGATTGGTCGAGATGATAATCGCTCGGTCCTGTGGTCGGTGATTACTATCCGTTCTTTCATCACTTTTTCGATAGTCTAAGGTGCCACGTTTCTTTGGTTTCTCGGTCGAGCAGCTCTAAACAATGTCACAAAATGTTACAAATCGAACTTTAATCGATGAAATTCAAATCTCCAAAAATGGTTACGTCAATTTCCTCAAGTCTGTTTGGGTCAAAAGAGAGCAGCTCTATCAACCATGTCTTATAACCGGCTTCGAGATGTCACTTAAGACACTCTCGAACCATACTACTAAATTTCAATCATGTTACACCCTGGAGTTCTTCATATTTTCTGTTCTCAATTCACTATACTCGATATCCCATCCTTTATGTGCGGTCGATCCATCGCCTAACTCGTAAGCAAACCCCAAATCTTCTAATCTGGCTCATCATTGTCATTTTTATAACATCGAGAGCATGATTGAAGTTCCCGTAAGTCTCAACAAATGATCAACAACTATAATGCTCGATTTGCTTAACCGCTTGGAATTATTTTTTTCGCGGCGATAGAACAAAAGCAAAACGATAGCATAGAAATAGTACACCGCATAAAACTGTTCCAAAACTAACACACTCTATTTCTCATAAAAAAACTCATTTCTTAAGATCGACATAGGATTGAGCAAAACATCGATCTTGCTTCAAATTGGTCATGCCTCCTCTCGAATTCGAACAAACTCGAGAGAAGTCTTCAAATTCAGCTACACATGAAGGACTCAAAACCAATTTCAAAAAAGATAGTGAAACTTGGTTAGATCTTTCTTTCTGTAACATCTTCACAAACAGATGGAATGGATATCATTTCGTGTTGATCTTGAATTTCAACCAGTGCGATGACAATCAAATATGAAATCTAACGGTGCAAATTCAAAGAAGAATGAAGCAGTCTAACATTCTTATTCTACCTAAGAAAAAAAAGTAATCTTTATGAATTATACTTGCACAGATTCTCAAAACCCATGTATGTGTCATCCTGGATCTTCTCGATCATTTTCGATACACCAACTCCACCTGCAACGAGCGGAAATGAGTTAACACGAGTAATTTTTCGTCAGAGAAGAGTAAGATTATACTAACCGAGTGAAATTGCACTGATAAAAATGGTCAAGGATAGGATGAAGATGATCAAGGAAGTTCTTCCTAGTATGGTTATCAGCTTTCTCACCAAATGTTGGCCGATGAACGCCGCAACAGTCGCCACAGCGATGAGATAAAGAGCTGGAACAGAAATTTCAGTAAAATTTATGGAATTTTCAGTAAAATTTATGGAACTTTTAGAGAAAATTCATACCATACGGGATCGGAAAACGATCGAGAAGATAGTATTCAACAACAGACATGGATGAAGAAAAGGTCATGGCGAATGTGGCTGTGGCACTTGAGACCTACAAATTTATATTTTTTTCATTTATCAAATTTAGACCTCTAATAATATTTTTTTAGAGTAAATATCAATTCTCTCATGAATTATAAGAGTAGTTGCAACTAGGGGTTGGCGGATCCGATCCGACCAGGTATTCAGTAGATAAGTTTTTTATTTGATCCGACTTTCGGATCGTTATCGGATCGGATTGACTATCGGATTCGAAGCCAAATCCGACAGCCAATCCGATCCAATCCGAAAGTCGGATTGCTTAATTCAAATCGGCCGAAAGTCGAAAGTCGAAACCCTAAATCATTCGGCATCCCCGACTCCGATTTTGGAATCCGAAAATCACCCGTCCCAATTTCTCGACTCTGCTACTCCGACGATGAAGCCGAGCCGCCTCGCCGACCCTCTGCTCCTAGACTCCGACGAAGGCCGCGAAGAACAGAAACGAAGATATAAATAGGTATGGAGATTTGATTTTGGATTTGTAAATTATTTATGTAATTGTAATTGTAAATGAGTAGATTCGTTAAAAACGGCGAAGAACAGAGGAGGAATCGACGGAGGAGCCAGCCGGCCGTCGATACCTTCATCGGATCGCGTCGTTAATTACAGGTTTTTACAGAGAAATTTCTGAATTACAGATTTTTAAATATCCGATCCGATCCGATTTAATTTCTTTAATTGGATTCGGATCAGATTCGGATTCGGATGACACATGCATCCGAATCCGATCAGATCAAAATTGTTGATCCGATTGTTATCGGATCAGATTGAATTTGCCTCAATCCGATCCGATAACACCCGATGCCCACCCCTAGTTGCAATGGATATTTGAACTTCAAAAGTCGTCAATAAATACCTTGAACTTTACTATAATTTTGACGAATACTTTGTCACTGCGTTTTCTGTTAATCTTAATATTGTTCATATATTTAGTTAACACATTCATTAATAATGGTAATACGAACATTAAAAATATTATAAAGAGATATTTCTTAAATTTATTAGATATTTTTTGTTTTTAAAAAATCAATTAAAATTAATTAAATTAACGAAAATAACTAACTAAATTTACCGACATCTTAGAAATAAAAGGAAAAAAATATGATGACAAATTGTTTGTTGTAATTATGATAAAATTCAAGGTATTTATTAATAACTTTTAAATTCAATGTATCATTTTCAACTACTCTCATAGTTCATAGGATAAACGGATATTTGTCATATTTTTGATCATCTACTCATTTAAAGAGGCAAACCTGAGGGGGAACTCCAAGCTCGAGAAAAAGCGGGCCCAAAATAAATCCACCGCCGAGGCCAAGCAACCCGCCGACGATTCCGGCCAAAATGCCGAAGCTGCAGTAGAGGAGAAGCTCACTCGCTTTCAACTTCAAGCCATCACTGCCTTTCGATGAGATTACTCTCCGCCCACTGTACAGCCCAATCGCCTCGTACAAAGACACACCAAACGAAACAGGAAGCTGCAGAACATTTGCAGGCCAATAAATGGAATGAAGAGGGATTAACGAAGACAACAGCTATAGTTGCATAATTCAAGATTCATACCTGTAGCAATTCCAATATCCAATATGTTTTTGAACATGAAGCCATGTGAGACTGTTTTCAAACCGATACTTGTCATTGTCGAGGTGGTTAAGGATAGCGTACAAGGAAAGAGAATTGAAAGGAAGTGTTGTTTGTTACCTTGGTGATTTGAAGCGCGAGAAATGACACCCAAACAAAGACAAGAAGACCAAATTCCTTCCAACAGACATTCTCAAGAACGGTCACCTACATTGCCAATTTATTGTTTCTGATTAGATTTCATACTTTTTCATATTTTTTACATGAGCAACGTTAGGTTTATTCTATAATTTCGCAACTCTAATCTTATTTTAATTATTTCATCAAATGATGGCAGAGGAATAAGTTTCAAGACTAAAGGCTCACCTCTGGTTCCTTTGACTCCTTTTTGAGAACCTCACTAGGACTGCTTGGAAGAATCTTGTACCCTGTAATCATGGTGCCAAAACGGAATTAAAACGAAACATATATCACCATGTATTCCTCTATATCATAGAAGGAGGGGAGAAATGAACAGTGGTTAGCGATTACCAGATGACTCCATAAGTTCATAAGCTTCCTAAAGTCAAAACAAGAAAGAATCCATAATTAGCAACATGATTAGCTATCTTTCTATATCTGAAAATAAAATTTTAAGATCATTTCGAAGATTCACGAAAAATATAGCGTATCACAGAAATTGTATTAGGAGTTTTTGCTAATTATCAAGCAAGTCTAAGATGATTCTTTCTAACAAGAAAGAATTCTAAAAAAAATTGAAGCAAACGATCGTCTCATGGAAGTTTAACCACAACCTTCTTCAATGTGGTTTCTTTCTTCCACATTTCAACGCCCTTCATGAACGCCTTGGTTGAAGTGCCTGAAATATAAAATACAAACCTCATAAAGTTCCATATTTTCAGAGATATGGCTTGATTTGAAGCACATTATTACCAAGGAAGAGAACAATAAGCAAAACTGTGACCATCCAATCAGCAAATATGACATTGAAAGACACTCCTAAACTGATTCCTAGCATGAGCATTGGCTGGATGAGAAGCGCTAAATCATAATCGATAATCGGCAAATCAAGGGTCGGATGCCTTAGTTTAAGGTTGTAGTAAACAGACGAACCAGCCGCCCCCATAATCATACCTTATTACAGAAAATGAAAGCAGAGATCATGAATTCACAGATCACTGAGATTAGTTTGAGCAAATTATTTCCAATGAAATTCACCTACATTTCGAAATAGCTGTTGCAGATTTGGGATCAAACCCAATGATTAAGCTAAGCATCGGAACAAAAATACCACCTCCACCAACGCCGCCGACACTGCCAAAGGCTGCACCGCAGAATCCAATTATTGAACCCACAATAATCTTCCAACCGAATTTCATATCCTGAGAAGAAATTTTCAAAAATTCTCATGGTCTGAAGTGTATGTATTTTCACAGTTGAAGAGATGAAAAAACAAGACCCAGAAAAGTAGGAATACGAAAGGTTCTTAAGCTACAGCGAAAGACACAAGAACCAGAGACACGAGAGCAGCAGATCACTACATTCATTTTTTATTTCAATAAATTTTTTAAGTTTTAGAAGGAAAGGTGAAAAGGAAGTAGAGCTTACAGGCCAAACACGTTGATAGCCCGACTTTTCCGATTGCCATAAGAAATCCAAAGCTTTAGAAATCAAACTATCCAGTTGGGTTGATCGGGTTCCATTGAAGCTGGAAACAGCTTGGACCTTGAATCTTCTTTCCGCAGGGAGAAGAACGAGAGCAAGAAGAAAGTGGAACACTGTCGGCATAGCTGATCTCGTACCTCGCCAGATAAGTCCAGGTTTAGCCATCAGATACTGAAATTCACCTCTCCAAACGACGATTTCTCCCCAAAAATTACCTGGGTAGGAAAATCCAAGAACTCTCAACACTGAAAGCGTTTAAATGAAAGACAACATCACGGCTCCTTCATACTTAAACAACCTTCCACAAAATGCAATCTTGTTAATGGGTTTGAAAAAACACAGCAAGCAGCTTAAGTGAAAGGAGTAGAAAACGAAGCTTGGTGGGAGAAGGAAATGGGAGAAGAAAGTGAGTGTCCGGGGCGAGCTCAGAAGGAAATGGGTGGCGAATAATATAAAGAAGGGAAGAGGAAAACGACAACAGCTTCTTCTGAACGAGAATATGGATGAATTAAAAAGTGGAGGCACTTATCAGTGAGCTTGTCCTGTGCTCATTAATGGAGTCTAGCTTGTCAACTGAGTACTTATTATTCTTTAAAACCTCATGAGTTGGCTAATCTCCATTGCTGAGTCACAAGCGAGTCTAGCCATTCCGATTCCAACTCAACAACCACACGCATTCCCAGAGCAACTCACCAGACCAGGGTTCTCTTCAAAACGTGGAACATTTTCAGAGGAGGTCGTTCTAGAAGCCATGGAAATGGGTGGAGCTTGTTTGTCCAAACATGAAGCCAGGATAGTCAATGGCAATTAGGGTTAGTCTCGTAGAATTAAGCAATTGAAGCAGATGAGGACGGTGATTGGAGATCGGACGGTGACGCAGTGGCAGTGGTGGAGGAATGGACAGAAAAAAGGAAGGTGGGAAGGGAAGAAACGGACAAAATGGTAAATTTCCTTCTCTGTTTGTACCCGATCCATCGCCCCGGATATATGGGGCCCAACAGGCACCCGAATCCAACGAAGGTTCTCATAGAATCTTTTCTATTTTCTTGAAATAATTATTTATTTCTAAAAATAGCAATATCTTTTAATTTCTCAATTACAAACTTTTTTTAAATACTAGTTAATCGTAGGTGCACCGAGCTAGTTTTAATTCATTATTGATTCTAATTTAGTAATCTTTAAAAAAATCTTGATTTATGGGCTAACGTCAGCCTAATTGAACCAGGACCGTTGATTAAAAAAGTTCTGAATCAAGTAAAACCCGACTCAGCCTAATAAAATCTGATATAAATCTTAAAATTGGTTATAAACCCGTCTAATTACTTAAAACATGACTTAAATATAATAAAATTATATATTTTATTGTTATATTTTAAGTTTTTTTAATATAAAGTAAAACCATAATGAAATTGAAACCGTTGATTCTGGTGTCGGTTCTAAAAATCTAAAACTGTGAGTTTCGGTTACGATTTTATTTTAGGATAAAACTTGTTTGGACCGGCCTGTGCCTACTCTTAATCATGCATGTACATGTATCATGAAAGGATAATAATGATTGGGTCGGGTATAATTTTCTGATGAATCGGAATTGAAACCATGTCTAACCATGATTTTATATTTAATTTTTTTAAAATAAAATAAAATATTTTTATTATTATAATTGGTCGGTTTTGAATTATTAAACTAGGTTTTGAAATAGTTTTGGAGTTTGTATATTATTTTATCTGGTTTTGAATCAAATCTTTAATCATTCTGCTTCGGGTCGGGATAAGCCGGTTTGGTTTTTGTTTTAATGACAAAATACCATTAAAACCCAAACCGGCCCAGTAAAAATCAGATTAATAATCTGACCCACCTTCCCTTGCTTCTCAGCAGTCTGACATACCCAGTTAATCCATCTCGCTTTGTGCTCGCTCTCGCCCTCTCAAATCGCCTTCGCTATGAACTAGGTAAAATTCTTGGACAATGTTATTTTTTCTAATTGTGTTTGCTGTAAAAGTTGAAATAGATCCCTTAGGTATATGGCATTTCCGGTCTATTCGAATTATGTTCTTTGCGTGATTTCAGAACTGTTATATTTTCGTTTTCGATCTGATTATTAGGTTGGCTAAGTGTTGCAAATTTTTAGAATGAAATCAGACCATAATTTTAGAAAATGGTCGATTTGTTAGTGAATATGTTTCGGAGAATTGAAAATTTAGACTTGCCTATATGTTTGGGATTCTTTTTTTCGTAAAAAAATTCGTTGTGGCTTTGAATTTTGATATTTTCTCTCCTATAAATGGGGTTTCTCGCTCATGTGCAGGCTGCTAACAATATTTTAGTTGAACTCTTATACTATCTCAAACCTGTCACCGGTGCCTATGCTTTGCTCGTAATCTGAGATGAGGAGTGTCCGAATTGCACATCGCATCTTTTGCTATGGAAATTCTACGAGTTTTAAGCAGCATTTTCTAGCAAGGACTTTTTCCATTGACGCACCAATGGGTAATTCTTTCCTTTTTTTTGTTTTACTGAGTTTTTTTTTTCTTGTTCATTGTTTTCTATGCAGTAATTTTGGTCTATTTTCTTTCAAAAATATTTATATTTCTGATGTCATTGCATCCAGTATTATTACTTGTTGATTTTGATTTTTGTGTCTATCTTCCAATGTATAACGGTTTCGCTATATTGCCTCTGAAGTTCTGCTTACTTTGAGCGGAGAACTTCATTTATTTGTCAGAAATTTCATAATTAACTGAAACAGTTATTGTGGACGAACATTATGATACAATAAACTATCAAAAATTTATAGAACCACAGTGTTTTTACAAGAACAATAATCTCCTTACGGCAATGCACTTATGCACAACACACTTCAACAATAAAACAAGCAACACACACACAGATTCACAATACCAAACTCCTACACAGGTTTCCACCCTTGTCGTTTCCCCTTTTTTCGTTTCTTTCCCCTTTTTTCTTCCACTTTTCCCCTTATTTATTCTTTCAACCGATCTTGGTGGTTAGGGAGTTACCATTTCCCCCTTTTTCTTCCTTCTAGAATAAGTAAACCGCATGACCGGTTTATCACATTAACTAAAAGTAACATGCTGAAAAGGTAAACGAGATTGATAGATCTGTTCTTCATGACTTGTATATTGGTATTTGTATGATGTAGATATGAATTTTTAGCTAGAATCGTAGAATGCACAGGTCTATCTAATATTTGCTATTATGTTTATGGTTCATTTACCAATGGAACAGGTAGTGACATTGTTGTTAAGCTAGCTAACGATTCATCAGGTTCAAGCTCTGACTCTGGGCGCTCTTTATTTGGAAAGAACTTTGCAAAAAGTAGTTCCAAGTTCGATTTCTTGTATGAAAAACTTAAAACTGTTGGAATTAATAATGATAGATTGGATTCAAATCTGATCGACGAAGCTGGCTCCCAGAAATTGGNTCTTGCTGGAGTAGTCCAAGTGTTGTGATATATTATGCAGGATCTTGATCTTATGAAGCCAGGGGTGCGAAAACCAGCCAAAAGACCAGAGTTTGAGGTCACAACCGAGGAGGCTTTAAGAAAAGCAGATTTTAGAGTAAGCATTACTGTTTTCAGACTAGCTCTTTCCTCAGTGTCACTCTTATTAACAACTCTAATTTCTTATTAATCATATGTTGTGTTATCGAGGAGGTTAAAAGTTCTGAAAATCTTCTTTTATTGTTAGGATCATTATTTGTTATAAACAATATACAAAAGGTATTCGAGTCAGAAACTGTCATGTGTGCCCGTATCCCCGCTGTATGAAGTATTACCTCGGTCAGCGAGTTATATTCTTTATTATTTTGGTCTATAACCATTGTGAGACCATTGGGTGTTCTAATCAGAAAATTTTGGGTGTATTTTTTTTCTTATTTGCTTGGAGGAGTGGACCAATAATCTTTCCATAACTTCATATAATAATAATGTCTTTCAGGGTAATCGTGAGTCGCTTCATTCTTTTTATTTTGTAGATCTTTTCGACCTATGTTGCCCAAAGCAACGACTAACGTTTACTGTTGTTTTCAGAATGTCAGATTCCTATCAAATTTCATGACTGACGCTGGAATCATACACAAAAGGAGTAAGGTAAAAATAGGACCTTCCAAATTGAAATTTTTAAAGGGTGGTCTAATCATTTTTCTAACTTTTCCTTTTTGTTTGTTATGAAGACTAAAATTAGTGCCAAGGCACAGCAGAGAGTTGCTCGGGAGATCAAAACTGCACGGGCTTTTGGCCTGATGCCGTTTACGACAATGGGCACGAAAGCATTTAGTTTCGGAAAATCCATGAAACCTCAAGACGAGGATTACGAGTCCCAGCCTCGCAACTTCAGCTAAATGGTTGTAGGAGAATGACACCCTTTTGGAGCCTAGATTATGCATTGTGCTTTAGGTGAGTATTTTTTCTTGATCATCTTTGAGTTTCTTTGCCAACATGTAGCCCAAATAACCCAGTAAAGAAACACTGCTAACTTTGTTCATGCCAAAACTCTATAGAAAAAGTGAAGTATTGCTTATGTTTCAATCCCGAGTCCCGACACAACTCTTCTACGAACCCGAGTTCATAGCTTATCGAATTTGGTTTGAAATTATCAATGGAATCCAAACATTTTTCTTCATTTTTGTTCCACATACAAGACAATTAGCCTGGAAAAGTTATATAATAACATAAATTTTAAGTTTGTAAATAATCTCTAGCAACAAATGAATGGGGAGAGGGTGAAGACTTGGTAAGTTTTAACTTGTTTGCACACAAGAATGTTCCATCGGTTGAACGTCAAACAAAATTTAACATTTAAAAAGTACTTACAAAATTGAGCACAATAAGCACCCTGGATCACATCAAAATATAAATGACTTAATTTTTAAAATTGTTAATAATTTATAGACGAATAGTAGTGGAAGCATCGATACATTTATACTAAAAGGCAAAATCTCTCGATCTCAGGGTTCATATACCCCGGCCCAACAGCATGTGAGATGATTAATCACGGTGACTCAGCTGTTCAGATATAGGAGACCTTAATCTGATGTCCCAAGGAGCTACCACAATATTTGGGATAACAACTTACACTAGGACAACACAAGCGTCGAACCTAAGTTCTTTATACCAAATCTATCATCTTTGAGCCAACCGAGCTATGCACGTGCGGGCTGGAAGCATCAATACCTTGTTTCACGTTCAGATCATGCAGCGGAGTGTCCACATAGCTATGGGTGGGGAAAATTGCATCGGGACCTCCGAGTTTAATCCAGTTCTGGTTCTAATTTTTTTTAAAAGAAATTCACGGTTCATGGTTCAGGTTCGGTATTTAAAAATAAAAAACCGTGAAAGTAGAATGGAAAACATAAGTCGAAAAGATGAAAATCGAGTAAATCTAATTCAAATCTTAATAAAATTTAATATAAATTTAAAATTTAATAATATATTTTATTATTATATTCAAATCTAACTCGTGTGTTTAAGCGTTTTCAATTTAAGTTAAAATAAAGTTCGCTTAAGCTGTTATTAAAAAAATACACATGTTGGGATTCCAATTTAGGTTGACCCAAAAGTAGTTTAGGTCGATAGAAACTCTACGGAGCTCAGATCATAAAAATATCAAGAGCCCAAAAAAATCAACTGAAAACTCTCCGATAGCTATTTTATTTCTCTAACCATAAGAAATAGCTACAAAGTTTTTGGTTGATCAAAAATTAACTTTTGATCTATTGAAATGTCTCAGAAGACAAATTATTGGTGAATGATTGCTTATTTGAGCAAGAACTTTCACGGAGAAAAAGATATAGAAACGCGGTTGAAATTCTGACTCACAATTTGACATATTTTCACTTAAATTTTTATTTATTCTAAGTGTGAGAATTGTAAACTATAATCTGGTTATTCGACATAATTGATGACTAATAATTATTTATTATTAAAAGAACTTTAGGTTTTTATATAAACATACAATCATAGTGGCCGATGAGGATGCAATGGCCGAGTAGTTGACGGAAACACGAAAAGCAAATGTTCTAAGCAAAATTTGGTTTTTTTGCTAATTAAACATCAATTTGAAGATGCGTGTTTTGCCGTTGCTCTTCTTTAAAAGATGGGGTTCGTCAGCGATGTAAAATTCTCCCAACCTTGGTAGCGCTCCCCGGAACTTCGTTGTCTGAAAATTGAAATTGAAGATAATTAGGTGGTGGGGGATATTCTTGAATATCCCAACGCTGTGCAATCCAATCGGAAAAGGGTATCTTACCCATTAATCTCCGAGGAAGAACGACTTCTTTTCTTTTCAAATTCCTTTTTTGCTCAGATCCATTATCTCTTCGATTTCCGCACTACCCAGTTTTTCATTGGGTCATGTTGAAGCTTTGGAAGTGGTATCAGAATTGCTTGGCCCTTCATCCAGTCAAGACGCAAGTCGTGAGCTCAGCTTTGATATGGGGGTTTGGTGATATTGCTGCTCAGACCATTACGAACTCCACTGTCCGTAGGCATACTCAAATTCAGGTAATCCCCTATTTATTTCCTTTGAAAGTTTTGTCATTTATTGCTATTGTGAACCATTTCAGCAAAATTTGTTTGTGTGACCTTTTCTTTGCTTCGGTTTTGTGTTTTAGATGCTGTTCGATTCTGGGTGTGTGAATATAAGCCTCTTAGAAGTAGTGATGTATATAGGGTTTTCATTACCATAAGAACAAGGCATGATATGACCTGAACAAGGAGGAAAGTATTTGGGTTGAAAATATCAAGTTAGGGGTTAGGATCCTTATGCTAAATTTGTTAGTTTTTGAGAAAGTATCCTTGAAATTATCTTTCCATATTCAAATACATTATCTTGTTGCGCATTTGTTTCATGTTACACTCCATTTTGATATGGGTTTTCTTTCAAATATTTGTAATTTGGTGACAATGTTGTGGCCTTTTAATTAATTCCGAGTATTTCGCAACTATTAAAAATTTTCATGTCCTAAGATTATGTTTGAATGATACTTTACAAATTCACTTTCATGCATCAGACTGAAGATAAAAGATCAGAAATCAACTGGAGAAGGGTTGCCACAACCAGCCTCTTTGGATTGGGATTTGTTGGGCCAGTTGGCCATTTCTGGTATGTGTTTTGCGTAGGTTGAGTAGCCCTTGGAATAAGAAGTTTGCAATGGTTGAAATGGTTCTATTTACATGGACAATCCAAAAGCTGAAGGCATCCATGGGTTACAATCTTGATCAATCTTGGAAAGTAGTTTTGTGCCTATGGTCATATAATATAGTCTAATCAAGGCATACCAATCTCATAGGCAGGGCTTCTTATGTTTTCTAATGAGACAAAGTAGGCTCGATTTTTTTTTTCATAAAATGAAAGCTGCTGACAAAAACACAAATATTTACTTTTCATACTTGATTTAGACAAAGGGTTTGAGTTGAGATGGAGCAATTTTTGGATACTGTGTTTCAGATTTTTGACGATGATAGTTTTTTTATTGTTGATCGTGCCACATGGGGGAAGAAGACCCCAATATGGTTAATGTTCCAAACACTTGCTCTGAATGCTAATTGTTTCTTGTCATGTCAGAATAGTTGGGTTGTCTGTTGAAAGTAATTAGCATAAAAGTCAGACTTGTTGGAGTTTTGTGTGCTGTTTAGTCAATTGTTCTGAATCTGAACCGAGTAAACGAGTTTAATCATGGCTGTTCTTTTAGCTTGGACCAGAGATTGAAGAAGGTTTTCGCTTGAAAGTTATTCATCTGAGGATTAGATAGTTGTAAATTTTCTGCATGAACTTAGGGATATAAATTTCGTAGCTGATTCTTGGGCTAACTCTCACTTGGATTCTATTTGTTTTAGTTGGTTGTTCTTTGTGACAAGTTTCTTATCTCTGAACTAAGTGTCAATATCTGCCATTTGAGATATTCTTTGATCAGGCTGTTTTGTATCTCTCAAATTGGATATTTTTCTTGAATTATTTCTTCATTTAACAAATTGGTGTTTCGATTGAAAAAAAATCTCGAAAAGTTCTCTTGTAAGATTGTTTCATAACTCACTACCACGATATGTAGGTACGAAGGTTTGGATCGGCTTATAAGATCACGCCTTCTATTACAACCAAACTCATTCCGTTTTGTGGCCACCAAGGTGGTCCTTGACGGTGTCATTTTTGGGCCGCTAGATTTACTCGTGTTCTTCACATACATGGGACTCACAGCCGGAAAAAGTTTGCCTCAAGTGAAGCAAGACGTGCGGAGAGACTTCGTACCCGCCTTCGTTCTCGAAGGAGGGATATGGCCGGTCGTTCAAGTGGCGAATTTCCGGTACATTCCGGTGAGGTATCAGCTTCTGTATGTCAACTTTTTCTGCTTGCTAGATAGTTGCTTTTTGTCATGGGTTGAACAACAGCATGATGCTCCTTGGAAGCAGTGGCTGAACTCCTTATTACCTCTAAATGACAAAAAGTGAAGGATGATGAATCTTACATTTGAAATTCTGGTCAAAATTACCAAAAAAGGTTGAAACTTTGTTGAGGGGATGTTGGGAAATTGAGCTTGTATGATTTTAAACTTGGGAGGACAATAAATGACAGATGACTCCAAATTACAATTTCATATTGTTGTTCTGTTTTGCTGTTTATACACTGGTTCTTACTCGAATATGCTCGTTTTTAAGGTCGAATCACTCTTCGACGTAAAATTATCGGAGACGTGCAGCTAAAACTTAAAAAACTGGCTCTGTATCGAAAGGACGATGCACTCATGGTTAGAGGATATGTTATCGCTTTTTTAAGTTTTTTCGTTTTGGCTCTCGCTAAAAAAATGTTCATTCGATTATTTTCAAGCTTTAACAAGAACTTAATGTTTTTATGTGGAAGCTCTACTAATTAGGGGCGAAACGTATGGGTTCGGTTCATGTTTTAATCGAAAATAGATATGATCACATGAGTCAGATTTTATAAAATTAAATTTAAACTCTATTCGATATAAATCTGATCCAAAATTTGAGGTTTGTTTTGGTTTGGATTTACATTCGATTTCTTGAAATTCAAAACATTGGATTATCAACTTAAATCAACTTCAATTCAATTATTTTTCACAAATAGTAGATTTTATCAATTAACTGATCCGATTCGATGGGTTAGTTCTTGTAAAATTTGATTTGAACTCAATCTGATCGTACATTCAATCCGATCAGAATCTGACTCAAAATTTCAAGTTGGTTTCAATTTAAGTTCACATCGATTTTCTTTAAATTAAAAATCGATCTGATCCAAATATTCCATTTGGGTCAGATTGACAGGTCAATTTGATTTGATTGTCACTCTTGTTAATGATATTCTTTGTTACAATAACAGATAAATATCATAGCACTCGATAAAATTTCTCAAAATTATTGATGGGCATGGCGTAGTATTTGATTAAAATTTTGCAGTGAAAAACAAATTTGTGTCTTGAAGTGAGGAACCACGTTGGTTCATTCTTAGGGTGGAAAGCAAATAAGCCCCAAAGTATAGGGTTTGTTTTAACATTTAAATAACTGATCATGCAGTTAATACAGAATGTTATTATTTGGACTATTTTCGTATAATTGTTTTATTTTTATATTTTCAAATTAGGTTGGAATGAGGGAGAGACATGTATCCGTTAAGTCAGAGGAAAGAGGAAGCGAAATGGACGGTGGTGATTTGGATGACTCAAATCAACGGCGTCCAGATAGTTTAAAGGTTGATCTGACTTGGGACAAGGGTTTGAATCTTGCAATCCGCCCCTTGTTTGAAATCTCCCCCGAACCGTCCTTTCTCTCTCTCTCTCAGATCTCTCTCCCTGCATTTTCGTCTTTGGATTAGCAACTGCCAACTCTTGTACTCTCAAGCTCGCCTTTTCATCTGTCTTTTGATGGTCGACTTGCGTGATTGTTCGAGTTTACTGAATATTCAAACTTCGTAGTTGGCCGCATTGTTCAGGTTCTTTGTGGATGTTATTTGTTTGAATACAAGTTTCTTCGCTATTTTCGTCTGTTTTATTTGTTTCTGTTGATTTTCCTCACCCATTACGAGTCGGTTCCATGTTTTCCATTTCTCTATTTGATGTTTGGCCCACTAATCGGCTGTCTATTTTTTTTTTTTTAGTAATTCGATTTAAAAAAAATTGTGATCTCATTTTCGTTCTCAGAGTTGTCAATTGAAAGCCCTTGTTTTAGCCACACTCACAACTTTGGTTCCTTAACCTATGCTTGTACAAACATACCAAGTGTGGAGTTAATCGAGAGAGATTATCCATGGTAAGTCTTGGCATATAGGTAATTTGATTTTTTATGATTCTGCCAATTGCTTCAATGTCTTCTATACTCAACTGAGTGCATCTTTTTGCCATTTCTCCTTGTTGGATGTCAAATGGTTTTATGACTTTTTTTTTTTGGTGTCTCTCCAGTCCGTTGGTTTGTTAATCTGCCATTTCTTTGAAAGAGTAAAATGATTTGGAGAAAATACCCTGGAGAGAATCAAAGACGAGTTGGAATTGGGGCAAGAAGCTTTACTCACTTGCCGAGGAATTATGGAAGGTGACCAGACAATCCTCACTCCTTCGGATGGCCTTGCTGATAATGTACAGAAAGTGCGAGCACTGCATAGGTAATATCTAAATGATGCATATTTCATTACATACTTGTCCAGTTTCCTTATTTAGGCTACATCTGTTTTTGTTTTGGTAAAGCTTTAGTTTTTCATATGTTGGTACAGTAAATGCACTAATCTCTCTTTCAAGATCTGCCTTCCTACCTTCTATTTTGTGCATATTTCTAGTTTAAAACTTAAAGTTATCATGTTCAAATTTTATTTTACTTTTAAAGTACTTGTTATGTTGGTTATGAATTTTCCTATGATCACACTTTTAATGTTAGGAGGACCAGTGGCCCTACAAGGCGTTCTACTAAAGGACAATGGACGCCTGACGAGGTGATTGCATGATAGGCACTATATCTCAAGTCTAATTATTTATGAACATTTGTATTTTTGTGTTCTTTGTAAGTTTATTGTTTTACAAGGGAAGGCTGAGTTTGAATAATTGGACATGTTCTGTCAGGACGAGATTTTGCGAAGGGCTGTGCAGCGCTTCAAAGGCAAAAATTGGAAGAAAATAGGTAAGAGGATGAATTGAGTAGTTATTCATGTTAATTGAATTAGCGGAAGATGGTTAGTTAAGCACTATAAGGAGCAGGAATTCACTTTGTGAGTTTGTCTTTCCTACTGTTTTATACAGCTTATAAAGCTGCTTTAGCTGCTATAATCATATTAGCTTTGCCTTTGGCATGATCATTACTTTTTATGCATGCAAATGGGGTGACTTGTCACAAATTATTTTCAATGTCTTAAATCAATCCAGTCATTTAACCTTTTCTTGTTTAATTTTCGCTTATTGTCTAATGGAAAAATTTGTTCCTTGTAGCTGAGTGCTGCAAGGATCGAACTGATGTACAGTGCCTTCATAGGTGGCAAAAGGTCTTAAACCCAGAGCTTGTTAAAGGTCCATGGTCTAAAGAGGTAATCCCTCCATTACACTGTAAAACCTTTTCTTATCATGATTTTACTTGTATTAGATTTAACTCAGCCTACTTAAGTACTAGAATTTTATTTCTAAGTTGACTTTTAAAATATTCAAATAGGAGGATGAAATAATAATTGAATTGGTCGATAAGTATGGTCCAAAGAAGTGGTCCACCATTGCACAACATTTACCTGGACGTATTGGCAAGCAATGCCGGGAAAGGTGTGATATTTGTGGAGGAACTACTGATTTATAATTCTTAACATTTAAAGTATTTTTCTTTTACATTTTGGTTGCAATCTCTGATGAAAGGTGGCACAATCATCTCAATCCCGGTATAAACAAAGAAGCATGGACCCAGGAAGAGGAGTTGGCTTTGATCCGTGCTCATCAAATTTATGGGAACAGATGGGCAGAGCTTACAAAACATTTGCCTGGGAGGTAAGATAATCTTTTAACTTTGTGTGAGCTATTTAGAATAATTTTTTTTGAAAACTAATGCTTATGATGATACCATATCTTCCTCTGAGTAGGTTGCATGAGATTCATGTATTAAATCTTTTTTGTTTGAATTGGCTCTGTATTTTAAGTTGATTTTGAAATTTCCATTAGTTGTAACAGTTGAATTTTGAGTGACAACAGGACAGACAATGCTATAAAGAATCATTGGAATAGTTCTGTAAAAAAGAAACTGGATTCTTACTTGGCCTCAGGTCTACTGGAACAGCTCCAGGTCCTGCCTCAGGTAGGGGAATCAGATCGGTCTCTGCCCTCATCTTCACACGTGCAGTCCAGTGGACAAGATAGTTGTCAAAAGGCAACTGAAGCTGAAAACTTTTCAGAATGCAGTCAAGAATATAAAATTTCAGCTTGTTTTCAGATGAATCTAGAGACCAGTAATACAATTTTATATCCAGAAGAATTCTGCTTGACTGAACATTCTGGTTTTGAAAGAAAGGAAGGTCCTCAAACAACTTGTTCAGAACAGTTTTACAATTCTTTTGAAGATGTCACTTTTTCGATTGCTGGGGTATCATGTGAAGTGGATGGCTCAGTGAAATCTCTTAAAAACAAAGTTTCACATCGTTGTAAATCTCAAATGAGTGGGGATTGCCAAGTTACATCACATGAATTACCTAGTATATCTTCACATGAACTAGAGATGGAATCCTTGCAGTATGAAGCAGATGTGACAGGAGGACCCAGCAGAAGTCATGAACTTGTCGATCAAAATTTGACTGTTGATGAGAACGCATTAACTTCCTCTTCTTTTGGAAAGTCGTTAATGGTGTCAGACAAAAAAGAAAACATGTTTATATCTGACGAGGAATGTTGCAGGGTCCTGTTTTCAGACTTGATTAGGGCTGAATCTTTAACTAAAGAGCAGCAGCAGATAGAATGCTTTGATGGATGTGCTCAGCCTGTTTTCTCGTCCAACATTGAAATGCGTAATTATGGGAGTATGTTTGAATCACAGTCACATCAAGCTTCAAGTTCTAAGAGGGAAAGTCCGTTATCTTGTTTATATGGTCCTTTGTTGGTTTCTGCTAACGACAACACTCTAATACTCTGTGGTGAAACTGGTGATTTCTCTGGAGCCATGGAACAAGAATTTGTCACTAGTGCACAAAATGGTTTTAACTATATCAATGAATCAAATAACTCAGCTTGCCATGGTATAGAAAATAGAGGAAGTCAAGAGCATACTGATTTGAAAGATCAATCTAAACCAGTCCCTGTAAATACTCCTTGTTCGAGTCCAGAAATTCCTCAAAGTTTTGTTCCTTTGAGAGAAAGTCGAGATATGCAAACAGATACACACGATGCTAGATCCCTTTGCTATGAACCTCCTCGTTTTCCAAGCTTGGAATTTCCATTTTTCAGCTGTGATTTGGTGCAACATGGCCGTGATATGCGTCAAGAATATAGCCCCCTTGGTATCCGACAACTACTGATGTCTTCAATTAATTGCCTTACTCCATTTAGGTTGCGGGATTCGCCATCCCTTGATGGTAGTCCGGATGCTGTGCTTAAAAGTGCAGCTAAAACTTTTATAGGCACACCTTCAATTATGAAAAAACGTCACCGTGACTTTATGTCTCCTTTGTCAGATAGAAGAATTGACAAAAAGCTACTAGTTGATGTGGCATCCAATTTGGCTAAAAAATTTTCTCGTTTGGATGTTATGTTTGATGATGGGCCTCACCAAAAATTTCCACTGTCTATATCTAATGAAATGAAAAGTTCTCCAGCAATTTTTGAAGGGAAAGAAAATAGAACCCTGGATGTTGGAAGGAAACATAGTAAAACGAAGGACGGTTTGGGTGGTTCAGTTCATGAAATAACACAGAGAAGTCCTGCACCCAGCAACTCTAAGGACGACAAAAGGCAGGTTGTCAAAACTGATGCCAAGATCAGGGACATTCGTGGTTCTGAAACGGTGTCATTTTCTTACCTTAAATATTGTACTTCTTTTCAAACAATGCATCAGTTACCACTTGCCTAGTTTTTATGTTTACTGTTTTCACTACTTTTTCATGTCGAGTCTGGTCAATATGAGAGTAATGCTAAAATTTGCACAGTATTTATCTATTTTAGACTTTTTCTACATCATGTGATACTTGTCCCCGTACATGTTCTTTATTTTACTATTTAGCCTATTTACTTTTATTTAAAGTTCTATTGACTCTGTATATGTTGACATTCTCAATCACCTCTTTCTGTGTGACATTTTCTTCCCAGGCCCAGCAATCTCCAACTGGTGTCCTCGTAGACCATGACATGAATGATCTGGTTTTACATTCTTCTACTGTTAGAAGAGACGCGGCCAAGGAAATCCCTACAGAAACTCCACAAGATAAATGTTTAAGGAGCTCCAAAGGCATAGTTAGTCCAGATGTCCCTCCAAAATTATTATCTGAAAACTTATATGCATCTGTATGCCCTCCAACTGTTTCTAGAAGCAATCATGAATGTAACTCAATAATGCCAGGATCCATACAACATGGATCCTCATCAACCTTTGAGATAAGGGATGATAATGATGCTAAGGAGTCTTTCACTGAAGCTGTTACCATGTAATTCAGATACTCTTGGTATTGCGATAGTTTTCCTTTGTTATTTTTCGTTTGATTCAGCTTACAATGTTTATTCTTAGATTTGGTGAAACTCCATTCAAGAGAAGTATTGAATCCCCTTCAGCATGGAAGTCCCCTTGGTTCATCAACTCTTTTGTACCTGGTCCTAGGATAGATACTGACATTACAATTGAGGTCTCCTAATTTTTGTTGCTATATTGCTTTAGTTTTTGTTAAGTTCTAATTTTTTGTTTGTATTTACAGGATATTGGATATTTTATGAGCCCTGGTGATAGAAGCTACGATGCAATCGGATTAATGAAACATATTAGTGGGCATACTGCTGCTGCATGTGCAACTGCTCAGGAAGTGCTGGGACATGAAACGCCCAAAACATTATTAAAAGGAAGGCACGCTGGTGATGAAAGTATGGATAATAAAAAAAATCAACCATCACACAGCCAAGGAATTCGATCCCTATATTCTCCGGGTAATCAGGTATGATGGTTTATTATTGTCTTTTTTTTTTAAAACAATGACTCAGCTTTTTTTCATAATCACAGATTCCCAGTGCTAAATTTATTCTGTTTCTAAATTAGGCAGTGTATTATTTACTCGAGGAGATCATTTCGACCATCAATTGCTATATATTAATCAATCATCTTGTTTGGTTATTGATGTGTAATTAGGTTAGCAGTTGTTTTATTCAATTTTAGGTGGCTCCTTTTTTGTCTTTGTTTTTCGTTCACTTTAATCGAACTTCCATTGATGGTCAAAGAAGGGTGATTTCGCAATTATCACTTGAATCTAATATCTTGTATTTTTTAAGTTATTGATAGAATAATCATGACAATATAAACATTTGAAATAAAAAATTATGTGAATCAATTAGAGTGTAAGTTAATGACCATCTTTTTCACCTACCGAAATTTCATCTCGAGTGTGATGATGCCTCTTGAAAGTGAATGATTGTTTAGTGTTCATAAAGTTTCCGCAGCTTCTTGGCTTTAGTCAATGTGAAAATCAAGAATGTTTCATTATTTAATATGATTCGATGATTTTAATTTCATGCAGACCGAGCGTCGCACTCTCGACTTTAGTGAATGCGGAACGCCGGTAAAGGGATCGGAAAATGGAAAATCATCTCTTCCCGTAAGTTTTTCTTCTTCCTCCAATCTTTTGAAGGGCTTCAGATGAATACTTCCTTCCCTTTGACTTCAAGCCAGGTATCCTCTGTGCACTTCTATAATTCATATAGCACTATTTCGTTCTTCATTTGGCCCCACTATGCCTGCCTGTATTTTGACCTGGTTTAATCGAAACATCACTATTTTCGATTTTTTTCTTCCGTTACTTAGTTCCACTAGCATGTGACCGATTGATAATCGATCGATACATGTGTACAAAGTACACATCTATTAGTTGTCGATTGACCGATAGATGTGTACTTTTTCGGGATATTTTCAAGTGATGCGTGTATATATATGAAATGTATATGCCGATGAAATAAATATACAAACTGCTTTCGAGATTGAATCTTTAATCTTTTATTTTGTGTGTTGATCTCTGCAGCAAATGGAGATACAAGAGCACACAGGTATTTGCATAGTTTAAAGAAAATGTAAGCTTGGCTACTTGGGTCTGTTTTCCTCGTTATCCTTGATAGCTAACTAAATATAAAAGAATCTACCTTTGATAATATCTTTTTTTTCATTTATTTTATTCATTTTTAATCTTTTAATTATATATTGAAATTAAGGGTGGCCATATCACTGTGATCCTAATTTTTGAAAAACAATCACTCATGATTTAGTTTTAGTTTTAAAAATAAAAAATTGTGAAACTAGAATTAAAATTGTAGGTAAAAAAAACTTAAATTTGAGTGAAACTTAAATTAAATCTTAATAAAATTAAATATAAATTTAAAAATCAATTTTATTTTGACTAATTACTCAATACTCAAGTCAAGTATTATTTAAAAATATATATTTTTAATTATAAAGAAATGAGAAAAATCAAAATGACATTGTATTTTATGATTTCGAAAATTTTGAGTCATGAATTTCAGTTTTATTTTAATATAAAGTCGAGATAGATTGAACATTGTTCATGCCCCATTGAAATAACTAATTTTAATATGTTAAAGTTTGTTAGCCTCACTTTAATTATTATTTTGACTAATAATATCTTACAATTTATTTTATTTTATTTTATGTATTTATTTTATTTTTCTTTTATCGAGTATTGATTTACCCTTGATTAAATAATGGATATTTGATTTTCTTCTCATACTTTTATTTACTTTATTCTTATTTTGATAATTACTATTTTATTCTTATATTAAATAATATCTTACGATTTGTTATATTCATTTTGTTAATTAATATTTACAAAATTGATTAAATTATTTCTTTTTTTAATTTCTTTAAAATGTTTTGATTTCTTTGATTTTTCTTCCCTCAATTATTATTTTTATTAAATATGTTTTGTTGATATAACACATTGATTTTATGCATTGAGATTTTGTAGTCTATGCATAACGACATTAACTTAATGCATAATGATACTTTTACTTCATTTATTTGACATTTAGACGTCACGCATGACAACAATCATGAGTGATGAGAGCTCCACTGTATTCATGTCGATAATTAGACGTAATGCTTAGTGACATATCAGATAATAATTTTTACTTCGAGCCTTATAAATAGATAATTAAAATCTTCATACGTTTAGTTTTAAAAATTATTGAACACAAAGAAGTTTTATAATTGTGTTAAAAGTTTCAGATGATTAATATTGCATACGTTATGTTATCAAACTTACATATAGGTTGAATGGTTACATAATATGACATTTATCAGTATATGTTATATCCTTTGACTATCTATGCGATATCTGTCATATTTCATTGGTAGGATATGTCACGTGTTGAATTGTTTCACTTTTTTCTCCTACGCTAAGTGCTTATATATTTAATATTAGTTAGGGTTAAAACTCAATTTGGGTCTTAGTTTCGGTAAATAGCCTGATTCGAGTTTGAGTTTAAAAAAAACTAATTTGGGCTCCTCGAACGTCAGATATAGACGCATTCACCCTCCTTCGAACGGTCACTGTGTTCCTATCAGACGGCCACTGTGTACGATATTCTTGGATTGTTTTTTGAATTTTTCATTATTAATTAATTTGGCTAACAAAATTTTATCGGGATGACTTGAAATATTTATCACATTAACAATAATAAAATAAACTAATATGGAAATTTTAAAATTTTTTTGATATTTGTACAATTTATTATAATTTTTAGAATATAAAAAATTCAATTAAAATTACATTCGTCAATAAAAATTTTTGAATTTTTTTTTACATATTTACAGCATTGAAAGACAATACTCTACAACGTTTTGTGAATTTTTAACGATTGTACGATTTACTATAATTTTTTAATACATAAACAAACGAATTTAGTTAAAAATTCTTGAAAATTACGCGTGTCAATAAAAATTTACGAAAATTTGTGGAGTATTAAGTTACAATGTTGTAAATGTGTGACAAAAATTTCAAGAATTTTTATTGACGTACGCAATTTAACAATATTATTTTGTTTATGTATTAAAAAAATTATAGTAAATCTTAGAATTGTTGAAAATTCATGAAATATTGTGAAATATTGTCTTACAGTTCTTTAAATGTGTGACAAAAGTTTAAAGGATTGTTATCGATGTATATAATTTTGATTGAATTTGTTTATTTTATATACTCCAAAAATTTTAGTAAATGTTATAAATGTTTAAAAAATGTAATAATTTTCAGATTAGTTTTTTTTATTACTTTGAATGAGTGATACAAATTTCAAGTCATTTCAATAAGATATGTTTAATAAAATTAATTAAAAATAAAAATTCAAAAAATAATTCTGGGGTGTCAGATGCAGTGACCATCCGAAGGAGGTGAGTGTGTCTGTATCAGACGTTCGAAGAGAAATTTGAGTTATTTACTTGAAATTCATGCCTAAATTGAGTTTTAAGACTTTAACCCTATTAGTTATTACCACGTGCATATCATGTGTCATGAGAAAAAAAAATCAATAGTCATAGAGAAATTTGGGCAAGGTTGAGTTAGATTGTCTCAAAAGATATATTAAATGAGTTTCAGCTATTTGCTCAATTTTTGAACGGGCTCATAAATCTACTAGTTGGACCAGCCCGGCCCGAGAATCATGATTAAAAATTGGCAATTCGCAGTTTGGTTGTAATTAAATTAAAAAATATGTAATTTTTAATATATTAAAATTTAAAAATATATAATTAATTTTTTTTTTATTATATTCAAGTCAAATTTTTTGGGTTGGATAGAAGGTTGTGGAGCCTTCTCTCCCATAATTTTGATTATTTATTCTTATTAATTCCAACTAATTTGGTATTTTTAATAAATTGGATCAATAGCATTGACAATTTCAATTATTTGGCATTTCCATTTGATTTTTATTAAGACTAATGTTGAATTTATCTTTTTAGCGTAACTTCTGACATATCGAGTTGTAATTAGTACATTTAAAGTGTGTTTAATATGTTATAATTAATTAAATTATTTATAAAATTTATTGCATAAATCATAATTTAAGTTAGACTTTCTAAAGACCCATAACGGGTCTAAAGAAGGGTTGAATCTTTCTTTCTTGGGATATGACTCACCAAGAAGTTTTAGCAAGGCATTATTGAAACATTGTCGCCCGGGAAGGGTGTGGTGTACTAAGGATGGCTCACGGGATACTCACGGGTGGTGGGCGATCGAGTGACTTGAGAGAATAATGCACAGTGCAAGCAAGCTTCAAAGCTGGACTTATTACAAGCGTTGCCATTTTCTTTGGCCTATTCTTGTACAACAATACAATCATCGTTCACCCAAATGCACAGAATATTGAAGCTGAAATCAACCAAAACAAATCATTTCCAAACAAAGCACCAAAGAAATAAAAACGTGGATATTGGATTGTCTCAAATGCTGGGAATGCCTTTGGCTTCTTCTGATTGCTCATCTGCCTGGGAAGGCCCCTCTTCCTCCTTAACTTCACCCACATCTTCTTCCTTGGCTTCTCTGCCATCTTTTGGGCTCGGAAAGCTCGGCTGGTTGGTCGAAGACAAGACCCTCGCCCACATCCGGTCCGTTATCACAACCTTCTTTTGCTTCTCAATTATTCGCTACAATTAACCAAACTCCATTACTTCCTACATTAAATTTGAAGAATGCAAACCAGAAAGTTAAGGAACATCATAGTACAGAACCAGAAAAGACTTACATTGAAAGGAATATATGTGTGTCTGCCATTAACAAGCCCACTTGTGAAGCCTGTGTACCCTGCCATAGCTCCATGAACAGCACTCTGAGCTAGAAGTGTGCAATACACATTGTCGGATGCGTTGCTCGGAATTGCACGGATCATGTACGTAGGATCTGCCGAAAGAAACAAGGTTATGATGAATTATATTGAACCAATTTTAATGTATAAAGTCGGCATCGGTATTCGAGTAACTTACCGATATATTTAAGATTAATGACCATCTTACGTTGATTTGCAAAATGATCCTAACACAACAGTGAAAACAAAGCATGTGAATACAACAAAAGAAAATGAAAAAAACTTATTAAAAATAGAGACAGAAATAGCTTAAGACAAAAAAAGTGAATAAGACTGGATAATATCTTTGTTTTTTTACTACAGGAATCTAATTATATAACTTAATATTTCCTAATATGACCTCATGTCTCTAATTAATTGGCGTAGTAATTAAGATAAATCATAGTTTAAGAAAAATAATTACACCAATTCACTTGAGTCGAGTCAAAAAGTAAAATTAAATAGTGAAATTTGAAACTATACCTCGCATTTAATCTTTTGATTATTATGTGTACCTTGATCCGATGAGACATCCACAGCCCGACATCTCGAAGCAGCTTATTCCCAGAAGCATCTTTTTGGTTCATGGATTCCAAGCTCTCCGAGAGAAGTTCTTGTCCGGCTCCCTCAGCTATCACAATAACCATATGCTTATTTTCTTTGAGTTGTTTCTCGATGAACTCGAAGAGTCCTCCTTTTCCTTCCAAATAAAAAGGAGATTCCGGAATCAAACAGCAGTCTACGTCTCGGCTAGCAAGAGTGGCATACATTGCAATGAATCCTGCAACATAATATCGAACAAAGTTTTATGAATTCTATATATCAGGCCAATAAGTTCAATGTCAACACTAGGAAAAAAAGCTTACCACAGTAACGGCCCATCAATTTTACAACACCGATACCATTCTCGATACTTTCTGCTTCCACATGAGCTGCATTTATGGCCCGTTGAGCCTCCTCCACTGCAGTATCAAAACCAAAGGACCTGTCGATAACCTGAATCGTAATTAGATAATACAGTTTAAATCACAGTTTAAAAGAACAGGGGAAAAAAGAGTAATGAACAAGTTTAGACATGGTATACTACTGAAGTACCGGAATGTCATTATCTATGGTTTTAGGGATGCCAGCAACGGCAACTTTAAGGCCACGGCGTCTGACTTCCTACAAAATAAAAACTAAAACTTTGTGGAAAGAAGATTTCATTGGCCGAAAATAGATTATTAACGATAAATTATGAATGGCAAGAAGGAAAAACAACAATTTAGAAGCCACTCCTTAAAGCTTTAGTTCATGGAATGATCTTCTATGTGTTATAAGGCAAATTAATCAGGTCAGCTGCAAAAAAATCACCTCAAAGATTACAGCTGCTCCCCTCTGAGTTCCATCACCACCTATTATATAAACCTGGAACGTCAAAAAAACAAACTAAATATCTCACCACAAAACAAACATTCAATTAATGAAAAAAAATTGACATGTTTTAGGACCTAGAAAAATTTAAGCACCTGATTAATCCCACGATCCTGAATGCTATCGACTATCTTAGAGGTGTCATGGCCTCCCCGAGAAGTTCCAAGGATTGTGCCCCCACGTTTATGAATGTTATTGACTACATTCGGGGTTAAAGCAATCGTATTTCGAGAGTAAAAACCTTTGTATCCTCCCTACAAATGTGTCCTAAGAGTGTTACTCAAATTACAAGAAATCATTTTTCTTGCTTCATCAAGAGGGTATTTCTCTAAATTAAATTTAAAGATGGGAGGACTCACATCTATACCGAGGATCTTATTGATGCCATACATGTGATAAAGGGCACACACAATTTCCCTTATGACAGTGTTGAGTCCAGGGCACAAACCACCACAAGTGACAATGCAAGCTCGAACTTCGTCAGAATCAAAATACACCTAGCAAACATAAGGGAGGCAATTTAGGAATGAAAATTTTTCAATCGAAAGAATTGCTTAATGATTACCTTCTGGCGTGGCCCTGCACGACGAAAGTGTATCCCTCTTGGACTATCCGGATGGACAACAATCTACAAAACAAACACTACTTATGTTGTATAATCATCCCTATTGTTATCCTTCCAATGGCAACCAAGAAAGAAGAGGTAATCAATAGCAAGTTCAAGGGCATTACTCATAATCAATTAAAGAAATAATTTCCCTCAAAACTATAAAATACTTGAGGAACAAAAATTTAAGGTATAGGTAACTGTGTCGTAATCAAAAAACACAAAAAAAATACCTGTTGCGTAACTGTGTCGTCAACATCAACAAAGTACTGCCTGAGGAAAACAAATCAGGAATACCACAACTTTTATCACTCGAATCAGTGAAAAAATAATAACCACATTGATAAAATGAGGAAGGAAGATAGGTAATCTTACTTGACTACAGCATAAGCAGGATTAAACTGCAGCGGGTTCGGATAAGTCTGCCATTAAACCATGCCTACGAGTATTAACAATCTTCAAACAATAATATTGAGATAGAATGATGACTTTCATTTATAAATCCTTTTTCAATTGGCCATTTGGAATCCCTCGTCTCCAAAAAATAACTAATTGGGCTTCATCCCTCTCAAACCAGCTTTTGGGGTGAGTTTTACCGAACAGATTGTCACACATTTACAGTCATTGTTTGAAACCAGCAAAGTTAATCGATGAAAATAAAAAGTAAGGATCTGGCATCAAAACCAAGATTATCAATATAACAAACACAAAATAGAAACTCGCAGACATCAATCTCGGCCTTTTTAGCGTGATAAAACCATGAAAACTGATAAGAATTAAGAACCACTAAAGAAACAACATTAACCCAAGAGAATAGAAAAATCAAACGCGAAGAGAAAGGAACGAGAGAGAATATAAAAGCGTACAAGTAAATCAGATATGTAATCGGTAAGGTGGGGAACGTCTTCGAGCACATAACCAGCGTCGCCATTGACGACCTTTAGCTGCAAACTGTCGGATGATCCCATGTCTCCGAACGGAAACGGGGAAAATGAGAGAGCCTTGAATAGAATCTAAAAATAATAAAATTTGCGGTGATGACGATTGACGGATGGTTCGTTCGTAAATTTCAGAAGACGTAGGGGTATTGACTTAAGAAGAATTGTTTTTCGTGGGTCCTACTACTCCTAAAAAGAGCCATGTTGTAGTGTACTAAGTCACGTGGCAAGGATTATTAGACAAAAGGATCTTCTGTAGCACGAACTAGATAAAGAACAAGTATCAATCGTTGGATAATGTTCTCTTTAATGGGTCCTACTAAAGAGACGGTTTGGATTAATAGTGATGAATCATACCATACGCTATTTTGTAGCTGATAGCTGTAGAGCCGAGGTTTTGTGCACGTGCTTCACGCCCTACAAAAACGGGCTTTCCATACGACATGTCGTTTAAACAGTTTGTGTGTGGCCATATTTTAACTAGTAACGTCACGTTTACCTGTAGTCTTAGCCCAACCCGCAACTTTTGGGTCGGATTGTTGATAGAAAATTTGGGTTTTTCAAATTTTGGATCGAGTTAAATATTGTCCTTTCGTTTTAAGATCAAAGACCAAATAAGTTAGTTTGATCGGTTAAAAATCTGACACAATCTGACCCATGTTCATTTTTACTCGTAACGTTTATTAAAAAGGGTAGACAATTTTAAACTCGACTCATGTCTATTAGGGGTGGGCAAAACTGGACAAGAATCATAAACCAGACTGGAACTGCGGTTTTAATTCAGTATTTGTTTTAATTTTTAAAAAACCGTGATTGATGCCCCGATACCAGTTTTGAAGAGTAAAAAACTGTGAAACTGGACTTGAGATCGTGAGTCAAAAAAATTCAAAAATCAAGTAAAACTCAACTCAAACTTTAATAAAATCTGATATAAATTTTAAAATTGATTAATATATATTTCTAATTACTTAAAATCTAATCTAAATATAATATAAAATATATTTTAAATTTTTATAATATAATATAAAAATTGAATTAAAACGGAAACATGATCATAAATTTTAATTTTAATTTTATTTTAAAATAAAATTGACATAGTCGGTCCACCTGCATCCCTAATGTCTATCCCTACTGGTGACCTTTATTAGAAAAGGTAGACAATTTTGGCCTTGCCGTTTATCACGTGTTAGAGCCAATTGGAGCCAAAGAAGTTCAAGGTATTACGTAATTGCCATTGAAGTATATACAATCTGGCGGGTAAGTGCTGAACACAGAAGGAAAGGCGATCGAAATTAGTTTATCGCCGTTGCGGACTAGAAGCCCTAGCAATGGAGAACGAAAGGTTGTTAGAGCGGGAGAGGCGCCAGATTGAACAAATTCTGGACCTTGATCGTGAAGAATTGCAGATCGAGGAAGTTGACGCCCTTCACGACTCTTCCGACGACGGCCGTGACGTCACGTAATCGTTTATTTCGTCCCTTTTTTCTTTCTCTTCATTTTCCCGCGTTTTCTCTATTTCCGAGTATTTTATGGTGATCTCATGGCCTGCAAGTGTTTTGAATGAGGGGTTAAAGGTCTCTGAATGGCTTTAATGATTACATATCAGTTTTGGCTTTAAATAGCTACAATTGATACGAAAACGATGAAGTTTGTGTGATTTAACGATCTAAGTTACCAGATGAACTAGAATATTGAGTTGAACAGTTTTATGCATTTAGTTTTTCCAGTTTCTCTTTCATTTATAATTAAAAACTGGAATGGTTGATTGAATTTTGAACTAGTTCTCCTGATAGCTTGATATAACTTGGTGTCATTAGCTTCTGAGATACACGTACAGTAATGGAAATCATTGTCCGATATATATTATGTCAATACTGTTACTGATTAGAAACTGTCGACCTCCCTTGATTTGTGGTTCTGAAGTATTTCTCATTTTTCTCAAGTGCATTGGTTTCTGTAACCAACCTGAATTAGAAATTATTTTCTCGTTGAGATAAAAAAATTCTATTCTTTTTCTTCCCACCATCTGCAGAAAGGGAATTTTTCATTATCTTTGTATCCATTTAGAAGAAAGTTGTTGATTGTTTTTTACTATTTAATCATTCGTTTTGTTGGCAAAATTTGGAAGTGTTTTCTTCTCCATATCATTATTTATTCCATGGAAGCAGTCTCGAGAATGGTGCTACTGAAATACGAGGTGAATTTACTTTCGACACTGAACTGGCCTCTTTACATTCATATCTTGGAGGTATGCTTGTTTTATTTGATGCTCGTCTACTTAAATCAATTATTTGTTAAGTATCACCCTTTTTCCACTGCACATTAATTTTTAGACATAATGATTATCTTCTGCTATCTCTTGCTTATAACAGAAGTTGAAGACACACGCCAAAGAATGTTTTTCTTGGATGGTGGTGCCACTCTGACCATTTCTTTGTTCTATCTTGAAGGTTCTCTTTTATTGGAATTTTTTGAAAAACTTATTTGTTTTATCTCCTGAGTGTGCAAACACATTTTTCCAAATCTGATTTTGCTCTAGAACTACATGAGTTTTCATTTTTTAAACAGTTGGCTAAAATGATGATAAATCCCTTGTACTCAATACATGTTAAATTGTAAATATTTCGGCTCTAAAAGATTAACAGATAGATTCTTTTATTGCATTCCCCTTCTGTTTTCAATGTCTTATAGAATTTGACTGTAACCTTTGCCAGGTGTTGTCCTATTTCCCGAGGCCACTCTTCCTTTAAGAGTTATTCACCCCAATTACATATCTGCAGTTGAGAGAACTTTAGTGCAAGTCGATACCCCTTATATTATAGGTGTGGTAGGTGACTTTTAACGCAACAATTCTCTTTTTTGAGATTGATTTTTTTTATGGCTTAAGCAGAAGTTCAATCTCTTTCAGGTTCATATATACAGGGACTCTAGAAGTAGGAAAACAAAGTGTGCAAATGTTGGAACAACTGCTGAGGTATATTTTCTTGTCCTCATTGTTCACTTGGTGTTTTTATTTTTTTGTGAAACAAAAATGACTACATCGGTATTTGTATATGTTTTGCATGTTGATGTATCTTCTTTACTATCTTTAACTTTAATAAATACATGGTGCTATTGTATAAGTACCATCTTTAATGACTGTTGTTATTCCCCCACTTGGAAAAAAGAAGGAAAGATTTTAGGCAACCAAAATATGAGAAGTTGAGAGTTACAAAGGGAACTCTGTACGTGGAAGTTCAAGGATAATGTTACTTGTTGATATTTCTTTGATCATTTTAAAGTCAAATTTGTGTTGACATTAAATCTATACGCTCGCATCAACATGTTACTCATATTTCTTGGTTTATGATAACCATATTTAAAGTGGGGGGATTGTAGCAGTTGTTGAGCTGATTTTGTGTTGGCATACTTTCTATTTGTGAAGTATTCATTTTTTTTTGTGGAAAAATAATATTAGTTTACACTTCACAATTTATCCTTTGTACACTTATTACAGATTCGTCAATATCGGCGATTAGAGGATGGCTCACTTAATGTTGTCACCAAGGGTAAACAGAGATTTCGTTTGAAACGATGTTGGATGGATGAGGATAGAGTGGTTAGAATATTTTTTGTTGATTGTCTGTTACATTTATGTTTCTAATGAGTTTGTCTTGCAAATATCTATCTATAGTGTAAAATTGTTTTATTTTAGCCATGGGGCGAGATCCAGATAATCCAGGAAGATTTACCATTACGAACTCCACAAGAAGCATTGGGAGAACTGATACAACTAAATAATGATCAGAACTCTAATCACTCCTGCTCATTAGCATCATTGGATTCTTTTGTGAAATCTTCTAGGTCAATGGGGAAAGAAAATAATAGTGAAAGTTCGGAAGAAAGCTTTGATAGTGAACTTTTACCTTCTGAGAGAAAAATTCATGAATCTGTCATTGGTTCCATTGACGGATATGAGATAAATAGTGAATCAACCAGTGGTGATGAAGAAATGCATGCGTACGAGTCAGAGCACCCGGACTCAGGCTCTCTAAGATCTCTTTGTTTTGATGAAGAGGATGTTGATGGCTTGATAATGAATAAAAAAACCTTATCAGTAGAGGAAACCGCCAGAGGGAAGAGGGTTGACAGGTTCTTGGAAAGAACAAAGTATAGTCATAGGCATAGAATTCCAAAAGCATTCTGGCCGGATTGGGTGTACCGTATGTATGACTCTTATTGCCTGTCTCAAAGAGCAGCAGGTACTTTTGATTTGCCAGCTATTGTTTTTTCCCAAAAAAATTAATGGCTTACATGTTAGGGATTGTTTTGCAATCATGAACGAAATATGATTGAGAGATAGTTATGAATCATGTTATGAAGATTTTTGATTGAAGTTGATAATTTGTTTTCACTCGTAGCTGTCATTTTGTCGATCATCTCTTTATCTTTCTCAGTGCAAGTTTGGTGCTTTAATAATATATATTGAATGTCTAAGATTTGGTAAATTTAATAGTGTTGGTTCGTGTTAGTCATTCCTTTGACATCTTATTTTTTTTCAGATATGTGGAAACAGATTGTTGGGGCACCAAGCATGGATGCTCTTGTGAAGAGTCCTGGTCTTATGTCATTTCATATCGCCAGCAAACTTCCAGTATCCGAGTCTCTGAGACAAGAGCTCTTGGAGATTGACGGAATTTCATATAGATTGCGTCGGGAAATTGAGTTACTAAAGAGTATGGATCTCATCAAATGCAGAAGCTGTCAGGTACTGGTCACTCTGTGTGGGTGAGTGCGTGTGTGAGAGTTAGAAACCATAACAGCCTTTTGGTGGTCAATTATACTGGTGTAGATGGTCATAGCAAGGAGGAGAGATATGCTGGTGATGTCCAGTGAAGGTCCTCTTGGCGCTTATGTGAACCCACACGGCTCAGTGCATGAGATTATGACTCTCTACAAAGCAAGTGGCTTAGCCCTGCAAGGCCAGGCCGAGACGGAATATAGCTGGTTCCCGGGGTACGAAATATTAACCATTTTGCTTTTAAAGAACCTCTGATAGCTTCCAGAACAATTCTTCGATTCCGTTCTAGGTCATTTGAATTCATTTTTCAAATGGCCTCGAACTGATTAAGCATTCACCGCATACAATACGAACAGCATATTAGACTTACTCTCCAATTTTACCTCCGAAAGAGTGAAAATGACACAAATTGCACTGGTTTTGGATATCTGTTGAATGGTCGTGGCTTGTTTTGGTGGCAGGTATGCTTGGACGAGCACCAACTGCTCCAATTGCGAAACCCATATGGGTTGGTGTTTTACGGCCACAAACAAGAAGCTGAAGCCGAGATCTTTCTGGGGAATCAGGAGTTCCAAAGTGGCCGACGCCTCCTGCAAAGCTTGAACTTGTAAGTGCGATCAGAGGCTTTGTTCTAAATGGTTAGTTGTCTAATAGCAATCACTGTTTTCCATTGTTGATGGATGATGTTAGTGTTACCTTGTCTCAAGTCACTATGGGATCGTTATCTGCGAGTTGGTGTATAAACCGCGGTTTAATTAAAAACTTGTCTTTTAATATCAGTGATTGGTCACAGACTCCTGACTCGTCAGTACAATATTAACTACTTTAGGTTAGTATTCGTACAATTTTGTTCTTAAGGTATGCACAAAACTTATTATGTTGGTTGGGATTGAAAAATACAATATTAACCACTTTAGGTTAGTATTCGTACGATTTTGTTTTAAGGGTACGTACAAAATTTGTTATGCTGGTTGAGACTGCGAATTTATTTAGAAATCGTCACTAGTATACAATTTTAAAGTTTAAGATAAAATTTAAAAAATGATATTATTTCAAGATGTTAATTAATATAATTAAAAATTTAAGGTGTCAGTTGAAAATACCTCTAACTTTGAGTGTCTATAGATAATTACCTTAAAATAAAATTGTGGTAATTCAACGATTAAGGGGTATACTTGTTAGTGAACAATCTAAATGTAAAAAGAAATACTAATATATACTTTGGGATTTTAATCCTAATTTAATAATTAAATATAATACCATGTAAAACAATTTAATGTAATTTGGTATTTTAATCCAAACTGAAATTGTTTTAAATTTGCCAAAATAAAATTGTTTTACGTGATCGAACCGACCAACCGATTGATTCGGTTTTCGTTTCGAGTATTATTTAAAAAACCGGTTTCCGGCGAGAGAAGTTTCAGCCCAGACGATTTCACCCTCTTTGGCTCTTCCTACCACCCTTTTTCTCCCCCATTCTCAAGGTTTTCCGATTATTACTCCAGTTTTCGCCCTCCATTTTCATTCTGTGGATGACAGTTTTGATGCTTAGATTCTTTTTTTTTTCAGTGCCTCGTTTGCGGAGTGTATGTGAATGTGGATTTTTCAATTTCAGGTCTGTTCCTCAGCTAGTTCGTCTCCAATCGTTGCTTCCTCTTACTCCGCCGTCTCTTTGGCTCGGCTGACTTCCTGATTGGCTTTCGATCAAAGTCCTCGAGGAGGTTGTCTGAGGCTATGAACTGCGGTGCAATCCAGGAGTTTGATAAGCTCGGTTGTCTCAAGAGTTGTTTCTGTAAGCAGCTTTTGCCCCTATTTTCTTTACATTATAAGCTCTATTTTGTTTAAATTTCGATTTCTTTCCACTCCAATCGAGATTTCTGGCATGCGATGGAAAATTGTAACGAGTGTGTAGTATATCTCAATTATAGTTCCGAACATATCCTATGTAAGTGTAATCCTCTGTTTTTTTTTGTATTTATAATCCAAGTTTTTTTACTTATTTTCTAAACGAAGCTCCTCGTCTAAAGTGGGCCGTGCTCGATTGAAATACATGTAAGTACAA
>QAOC01029238.1:0-72818 GCA_003255005.1 Begonia fuchsioides | reverse complement strand
CATTTGAGAATACGAGTGAAAGAAATTCATTCATGCATGTCTGTAATTCACAAGATGCTGCATCGCAGCCATACATGTTCTGGTTCCTTTTAGGCTTTTTCTTCTTTTAATCTTTCTGGGTATTTCCATTCTTGATATGCAGGCAGCATGGATCCATGCCACGTCACAAGATCTAGAGAGAGAAAGAGAGATGAAAGTCACAGGTATGTTATGAAGGTGATCAATAGATGTATTTCTTGATTATATGTTTGGATTTGATTGGAAACACATGAGTTGAAAAGGCAAAATGAGAAATATCAAATGCATCAATCCTCTTCTTTGTTGTTTAGTGCAAAAGCCGAGACTTTCATTGAACTTGAATGACAACTAATTCAATGACTCACCCTGTTTGAAAATGATCCCTTTCTTTGTTTTTTTCTTCTAAAGTTCTTATAATCCTGCTACATCGCAACCATCCGTTCGTTATTATTTCTCTCATAACGAATGGCTACAATGGAGACTAGATTACTATATTATAGGGGTGGACACGGGCCGGTCTAGCCCGGTTTTATCTCAAAATGAAATTGAAACTCACCGTTTTGGATTTTTGAAATTGGGTTCTGTTCTAGCTTTAATCTATTTTTTATTTTATATTTAAAAAATATATATATAATAATAAAATATATTTTTTATTATATTTAAGTCGAGTTTTAAGTAATTGAGCAGGTTTATAATAAATTTTAACATTTATATCGAATTTTATTGATGATTGAATCAGAATCTACTCGATTTTAGAATTTTTTTTATTCACGGTTTCCGTTCTTGTCTCATGTTTTTTTATTCCTAAAAATCAACATAAGTTCTTAAATTATGATTTTTTTTAAAAGTAGAATAAAAATTAGATTAAAATAGGCAATTTTAGCAGTAACGAAAGCCAATAAAGAGTAAATAATTAAATAAATAAATTATTTATTTATATTAAAACTAGGTGACACTACTGCCCGTTCAAGCCCTCCCAGCCTACTTCCGAGCGTATTTTTCGAGCTCTACACTGACTGCCTTCGCCTTCTCCACCGTTCTCAGTCCAACTTCTTGCGTTGAGAGCTACGGGAAACGTGTCCACTGTCACCTTTTCATCTACCTCTCCAGATCGTCAATCAATCCCCAGGCAAACATATTCTTTTAGTTTACATCAAAGCCCTTGGCATCGCGCTCGACGACACATATCTCCATCGTCGGGCTCTCCACCCCTTAAAGATCAACCACCTTATAGCTTGCCGGAATCACTCCCAGAGAGCATGTCCAGAAGATGCTCCATCGCTTGTTTTTTCAGCAAGAAGGCGATAGAGTGCCGTGGATGATCGGATAGAAGACCGGGAGTTTTTGTCCAATACGTTAGAAGGTGGATTTGTAAATTATACTGGAGCCAAATAATACCTGTGGCCTTGCTTTTTAACTAATACATGAACACTGAACGCATTATTGATGGAAAAAATGCAAATAAATATTCATAGCCTTATGATACAAGCAAAAAATAAATAATATCTTGAATTCCTGGATATACATGAAACAAGAATTTGTGCGATTAAAATAGGAAAAATGAACAAGAAAGAATATTGACCAACGACCTCAGCAAAAATCACAGCCTCTTAGGCAGATTATATGTTTTCTTCAAGAATTTTGACGCGGATTCGTCGTTCCGATAGCACAAAACACGTAGGAGAGTGTTTGGCTCGACGGGATTCCACTGGCCGGAAGTAGGAGGGAGTGGGAGCTTAGATCTAGCCGAAGAGCCATATGTCTCGAGAGTTACCCGTTTAAACCGCTCGATGAGGCTCTCTGTGTCGGTTCGGAAAAGAGGTAGAACATCTTGAGCAGTACCCGAAAACTTTTCGACCAATTCAGAAGGTAGGCCATCTCCATTGGCAAAGAATAGATCCTTCAACGAGTTGAAGTCCTCTTCGATTATTTGGGAATCCTGCTTCAAGAATGCACGAGAAGGGCCCCCGGCAAATAAAACCAGTAAGAAGCCATCGAAAGAAGCTTTCATTAAGTCCGTAATCATTCTGGTCCGAACTCTTTCGTGCAAAGTATCTGCAATGATCAACAATTGCCTCTCGAGTTCTTGCAGATAAGGCTGAATTCGAGAAGACGAAGGCTGCCCCACGTACAAACCGTCCCATAGAACATGGCTTAGATTGTGGAAAACTATTTTATACGCGGCTGCCTCGCAGAGTTGTTGAACGCCTTCGACGCAAGCTCCGGTCGAAAGTTCAAACTTTTTTCCCGAATCATTTGAAAAATCTTCTGTATGGGCGGATTCAGAGTTCTTGAGATGGGTGATTATTCTTTTTTCGATGACTTCCAGTTCGCTTCGAATCCGATGCAAAGTATTAACTCTAACACAAAGCTGTGGTATACCAAATAAAACATCACCATTCATTGTTGCAACCTGAGAATTCCTCCTCTGTAAATTCACTGGCTTTTCTTTCTTCTTCCCAAATCCTTGGAATTTCGATCCTATTGAACATCTGGTCAGTGCTGGCATAGTAGGAATAAATGTATTTTTGGATCCTGCGAAAAATAAAATATAAAGTAAGGTAATTGAAGAAACTACAAAGCCAAAATAAACAAACGGAAATTAAAATTTAAATTCTAAGTCATGAATAATATAGAAGAAAATAAAATAATCCGATTTTTAAATATTGCGGCAAACATGTGCTGGATTTATAAATAAATACTTAAAAAAGATGAAAACTGCTACTAGATAGATGAAAGGTGATCATGTTCATCAAAGAAAAAAAAAAGTTAAGATCCAATCTCCAAATCACCCTTGATCCAAATTGCAGTTTACTCAATAAAAAGAAAATCTAAGAAGTAGAAGCATGTACCGCAGCCAGATTTTGCCTTGGTGATATAATATCGAAGACACCTGTCAAGACCAGCCACCAAATCAGGAAGTAGAGCTGGGTGCATCGGAATTGGAAGCTGAAAGTAGGCATCTAAAGTTTCATCGATAATTCTCAGAACCTCAACAGCAGATGGAGCAAAACCTTCTTGACTTTCTAGTGGATTCCATGCCTTTTTTAATTACAATGGATAAGATCGAGTTAGCAAATAACATTTTGTTCTTTTCTTTCAAATGAGGAAACATGAGGCTAGATCATTCCATCATATAAGATGAATTCTAGAGATAAGACATAGTATTTTATCACAACATATATAAATTATCAAAATAAGCTTTAAAAAAATATTTGGGGCGTCATAAACTGTGGGATTATCAACTAATATCATTGAGTAACTCGATTACTACAACATGCGCTGTAAAATGAATGGATAGTCCCACTAGTAAAGAAAAGATATTAAAAACATTAGTCATAAAAGGGACATACTGAAAAAAAGACTCCAACATAACGAATATAATGTATTCTAAAATACAATCGAGGAAATTGATATAAATTAATTGCTAATGCTTAGTTTAAACTATAAAATTAACTCGTGACGTGTCACGCTTATTAATCGACATATCAATTAAGGACATTTTGAATAGTTAAAATAAAGCATTTTATGTGTCCAATTTATGAGCACCTCTTATGATGAAATAGTATAATTAAAGAATAAGCCTACTAGTATTTTTTATTTTTCAATTTACTTGATTGGCTAATAAGTTCATTAACTAAGGTGTAAATCACAAAAGCACATACCTCCTGTTGCAGATTTCTATCAACCCATTCCTTCATTCTGTCTAATCTTGCTTGCATCCACACTTTAACTAAATTAGCCATCACAGATTCAGCCTCAAATGGAGGCATCTCCCGGATTATAGCCTTTCCACCATCATCACTGTCAACTGAATCTTCCACAGCTATCTGAACTAGATCAGTTTCCAGCTTATGAGCAGTTCTCAAAACTTGTATGGCATCTGGTGTTAGCTCTGTGACGCTCGACATGAATTGTTTAATCTCATTTCCATAGCATGCATGAAGTGTCGCCACAGCCACACCTGCAGCTAAAGGATGCCATCGCTTCAATATTGGACTGAATACCTGTTTTTCAGTGACTGCCAGCTCACTAACATCCTTTGCCAGGATGGCAAGGACAGGTAGACAATTTGGCTGGTGTTTAGATGCCCTCCTAATTGAATCTGCTTTCTCCATTTTCTATTCCCCAACAAAATCATTGAACAAGTCATAAATTGCACGGAGAAAGAATAACTAAAAAGTAGTAAATACATTTAGAACCCAAATCAACACAAATATAATCGAATTTTCAGGATATGCTCTGATTAAAACCCGGAAGAGATCAAGTGTGAAACTGATAAAGCAAGATAAGAGGACATCCAATACTTTAAGATGAAGAGAGTTACAGAGAGAGAGAGGGATAGAGAAGGTGGAGATCTTCTGAGGTATATTTACCCAAATTATGTGAAAATTCAGGCCTATTTTCAGGCTCTCCTATGCACATAACAAAGCAAAAACACTAGAGGAAACCATTTTGGAGAAGCTAAAGAACTTGCCTGGGCAAAAGCAGTGCGTAAAGACGACCTGATATATGTATCAATCCTGTTTCGAGCTACATCAACATCACCCTTCCTTCTCCTACGGTATTCATTCGATATATCTTCAACTAAAATTTTAGCAGCAGATACCCCCAATGAAACTATGCCTTCCATTGTATCGATATTTCCTTTATCAAACGTCTCATGATATGCAAGGAGCCTTTTTTCAGCCCAACCGAGCATTGCTGTCAATGTAGAACTAAGAATTTTGGAATATTCAGCATCCTTAGTTGTTTTTGCATCTTTTGCCACGTCTGCCAGCTGACTTTCAGCAGCATAAATCAAGTCCATTTCAACTTGGCCTGTTGCGACAAAACGGTTGAATAAAACCCAAGTGAAGCAAAGGTTATGAAGCATTTGATTAAGTCCCAGAATTCCCCAAGTCTTCTTAATGTGTTCCATTAGTTCATCAACTTCTTCAATCATCGATGTGTCGTCATTGGCATCGAAACAGCTTTCGAGTAGCTTTTCGTAGAGCCGAAGATTTAGTGGACATCCATCAGCCCAGTGGCACGATTCGTTTAAAGACCCATCAAAGGATCTGGAAGCAAGAGACATTACAGCACTGCGAAGTAATTGCAAAGTCTCATTGTTTTTTCCAGTTTCGATGGATCTATCCAATGCAGCTTGAATAATCTGTCTCAGCCTTTGGGCTGAAGTATTCGACTTATCAAATGGAACTTTGGGATACAATAGGAGACCAGCTTCCAAAACTTTCATGGTTCGCTTTTGCCATGATTCAAACTCCTGCTGATCTGTAAAATCTGATGACTTTAGCTGCTGCAGTAACTCCAGAGGAACTACCACTGATTCGATTCTTCTTCCAACCTGAAAAAAAAGTTCATGAAAGTAATTGAATTCATCAAATAGCAAGATCGACAAGTTGTTATTCTAAGAACAGGAATGGAACCTACCATCAGACATAAACGGAAGACACGAGATATATAGCTACATATGGAATCATCCAAAAAAATACTCAAAACTTACGAATTCACAGACCAAAAGCACCGGATCATGCAAAGTTACATAATTGAGAAAACAAAAACATAAGACTGGGCCAAAGCCATCACCATCTAAACGAAACTATCGAAATTAAACCACAAGAGCAAAACCTGGCCCGCAGAAATTCTGAGGAGAGCTCTTCTAACTCTCGAATCCATCGTTTCAGAAACATTCATTTGGATTCTCATGAGTTCGCCCAGCGTCAGAGGCCGCTTACTCTTCCCCTGCCCGGAACCCGAACCCGAACCAGGACTCTTCTTCGACCCAGAACCGGGAGATTTAAGGCCCAACGCTTTCTTGACCTTGGAGGCGGCTGTAGAAGTAAGAGATCGCTGTAATGCCGGGGAGCCAGGGGAGTTCTGGTGAGTAAGCGAATCGGCGTGAGAATTAGACGAAGACACAAAACTCAGCGGCCTTCCGGTGGAGGTCCGGCAAGCAGCAACAAAGATCTCGTAGGCAGTTAGTCGGAGATCGTAATCGGAGAGTTGGGAAGAGAATTCGCCGAGCGGAGAAGGGAGATCTGGAGCGGCGATTATCGGTTTGTTCTGAAGAGAAATCGAGGGGGAGAATTGAGGCGGGGGAGTAGATTCTCTCTTGGAATGGCCCAGGCTCAGCTCCCTGAATAGATGAGCCATTGCAGGAGGAGAGAAAGAGAGAGAGAGAGAGAGAGAGTCAATCAGCTCTCAGAAGGATGGCCATCGACTGAAGCAAGCAGTCTTTCTTCCCTTTGTCCTTTTTTATCATATTTATTAAAACTAAAGAAAATAAAAATTATTTAAATAAACTTAATTTTTAAAAATACAAAAGATTAAAGAAACAATTTTAAAACATATGTAATTATGTTAATTTATTTGTCAAATTATAAAAAATAGATTAATACCCAATAATTTATATCCAATTTTATAATATGAGTAAGATTAAAGAAACAAATAGGAGGTTGGGATGTGACAAAGACAGCTCAAACTATCCACTATCATCCCACACTAAACAAGTCATATTATGATTTCATTTTTTGGAATTTATAACATATATTAAAATATATAAATTTAATAATTATACATATGGAGATGGAAAATGACACGTTTATTCGATCCTAATTAGCTTCCTCCAAAACAACTTAACAACGATAATGGGTCGGCGTGTAATAGTTTTCGAATCATTATTTCTTATTATTTATGGTCACAACGATTTGTCAATTAATTAAATAAATATTATTGCTTCGATTATGAGCTTACAGAGTATGTGGGCCGATTCGTAGGCCCAATAATTGTAACATGGCCGCTGGCCTTTTGGTTGAGCAGGCCCAATAAGTTTAGTGCAAATGGGTCGACGCTAATCAGTTACAAAACCAACCCGAACAAATTTATGTCCGGTCCGATTCTGGTCCGGTTTTTGTACGAGTTCTATTCTGGTCCAACAAAACCAATGACTGAATTTCCTCGGTCTAATTTTGGAAAAACCCGGATCGACTTAACCGCGAACAGCCCTAAATCTAATTTAGTTTGCCCTCCGCTCCCTCAACTCTCTCTCCAGGCTTCTCTTCTCTGCCACTCTTCCGACCTTCCTCTACGGCTACTCGCGACGGGAAAGACTGAATAGCTTCTTGGATTACTGGCGGCGAGGTGGTATCATATTTTCTCTCTTCTAATTTCCTTTGTTGACGATCATGGAAATCGATAGAGAGGATGGGCGTACGCCAAACCAGCTTAGACCACTTGCTTGTTCCCGCGGTATACTCCATCGGGCTCATGGCTCTGCAAGTTGGTCTCAAGGTTCTACTTCACTCCATTGGCTTTCTTCCTTCTCATGCTAAACTCCAAAGCCCTTTTTTCATTACGATTGATTTTGATTTTCGTAGGAGATACGAAAGTACTTGCTGCTGTTTACGGACCAAAAGCCGGAACACGGAAGAATGAAAACCCCGAGAAAGCTTGCTTTGAGGTTCTTTGGAAGCCCAAAACAGGGCAAATTGGTTAGTTTTGCTTTTCTTATGAACGTATACTAAGTGAAATAATTTTTTTGGCATTTCTACGTTATTCTTCTACGTGTTGGAATTATTGTTCACTTTCAATTCAATTGGTAATGTATTTATTGACATCATTTTTAGTTCTACAAGGAATCTAATCCTTTTACTCAATGCAATAGGGAAACTGGAAAAGGAGTATGAGATGGTTTTAAAGAGAACTTTGCAGAGTATATGCATTTTGAACATCAATCCAAATACTACCACCTCGGTGATAATTCAGGTGAGATATGTTTATTCGTTATATTTCAACTTATCTTTCTCTTCCCTAATCATTTATTTGAAAACGTTAATAGGGTGACCTTTTTTTCAGTTAGAGAGTTATGATGCAGAAATTTGCCAAAAACTAAAAATGATGATTAATACAAGTTGCAATTTAATATCTGCATAATCTGCACTTCTATTAGTTCCTTTCTTTATTTTGTTTGATTCGTATATATTATTATGACCATCGATGTCTACTCAGATTATACTCCCCAGCATCTCTTTCCATTTTAAACATTATCCTCTCTTTTTTTCTGTTAATGATTGACAGGAAGACTGAGCTTTTTTAGCCTTCTAAAGCACTGATAAATTGCTTGCTGAGTTGATGAAATAAATCGGTGTTGCCTTGGAAGATTTAGCCTTTTTCTTAAGCGTTCTTATATTGTTTTAAATGCAGGTTGTTCATGATGACGGGGCTGTATCCTCTTTGCTACACTATATTTTCATCTATTCAGCTTATGTTAAACTGTTTTGAGTTGAAGACACTGCTTTTTTATTGATTCACTGCCGTTTAAAAAAAAACATGTTATTTTCCTCTTTGAAAGAAAAGAAACTTAGAGCTTTTAGCTTGATTGCTGGCTTTCACTGCATTTTCACAAAAGATCGTTTCTAAGGTAGTCTCTGCATTAATTTGGAGAAATTTTTATGCCCTGAAATGGCGTTGCTTTAACTTCTTTATTTATAAAAGCTTCTTCCCTGTGCCATAAATGCCGCATGTGCTGCCCTTGTAGATGCTGGAATTCCATTAAAGCACCTCGCCGGTAGTAAAACTTTATACAAATGTGCATACTAGTCATTTGATAATTTGACTTTTATGCTGACCATTCTATTCTGGCTATGCAGTTTCAATATGTTGTTGTTTGCAAGCAAGTGGATGTGTAGTTTTAGATCCTACAAAAGCTGAAGAGGAGGTTATTAACATCTTTTGTGTAGCTAATTTTTTTTCTTTAGCAACACTCAATATGTATTGTCTCTGCCAATCTCACTTAAAATTATAATGGATGACATTTTTACTCTACGACACATTAATGCCTATTTTAGCAAACCACCCATCAAAGCATCCGTTAACCTTTGTTTCTTAATATACATTTTCAAAATACCTCTATCTATTGGTGTGGCAATAAGTGTTAGATTTGGTAATACAACAATTTTTCCATTATTTATGCAGAAGATGATTTTTTTTTTTTACATTTGAATTCTAAGCAATTCAATGTGCACTCAGATTTAGGATCATTTTTTTTTTCATTTGCTTTTCATTTCTTACTTGTTGAAGTATCTTCATCCATTGACCTACAATCCTCTTAATGAATAAACCTTGTTATCCTTTGTTGTGAGTGTTGGTTTAGGAGTTGGAACTGGTAATTGGCACGTTAATTGATTCAAGATGATAGTTGAAATTGTAAAGCGAGAAGGTTCAATGAATTATAATGTTGAGCTAAACTTTTTCAGTGTACTTGGTAAAATTGCAGAAAATGAAGGCATTTGCATATATGGTCTTCCCAAACTCACCTGTCTCCGTTATTCCCGAAGGATCATCACACACCGATGGTGAACCAATTGAAAATGGGCTCATAACTTCCGTGACTCAGGGTGTAATGCTAGGTACCTCTTATAACAAACGATCTTAAATATCTGGTCTGTCAAGAGTTATTTAACTACAAAACTGCTTTGTTAATCATCATCTTTTGGAATTCCCTCATTGTAGAAGAGCTTTTCTACCTCTTAATGATCTGTGTTTCCGAGGTCTAATCTATTTCTTGCATGAATTTGTATTTAAGTGGAGGATTATGTTAACTGCCTAGAACGAGGGCGCGCAGCGAGTGCGAAAATGTCTTCTTTTCTGCGGAGAAGTTTGCTTGCCGAAGACCACAAAACTGATTCCTCCATTGCCAGGTAACCCTTTTTCTGTCGGTGTTTTGATCTCGCTATTGCTCTTCAAAACAAGCAACGATGGGAAGAAAAAAGTTTAGTGGTATTTAAAGTAGCCAACATTTCTATCTTCCAATGTGAACTTTTGTTGGTTGGCTAATTAGTCTCGATTTATTTATGAAATAACTTGGATTTGTCTTCCAAATGCAATTTTTTTAGGATTTCACTCATTTTTTATGTGATTACATTTTAATTTTAGGTCATGAAGTGTCGTAGATTCATTTAGCAATTAAAATCGGAAGAGCTTGTGCCCATAAGGTCGACCTCGACGAGTTAGACCTGATTCGCATTGCTCGACTCTGATGCCTTCCCAAATCCTTCTCCTTATTTTCATAGATAAAATGAGAGTTCTTTTGTGTTCGAGAATCAAGAATGCTAGAATTTTTTCTATCCCGGTACCAAATAAAGAAATTAGCGACAAGCAAAAACGATGAAGAGAAGATCGTTTTGTTCAGTTTTTGCCTTTGCATTCGTCTTCCATAGCTGTCTCCTCTCAAAGCAACGGATCGATCGCTTTACTACTATAGAAGAAAAAAAGAAAGTTGCCCGAATATTACAACGATCACGATGCACATAATTCATCGAGACTGTCACGAAAAATGCAGGCAACTCGTTTCAAGTTTCTACGATTCTTTTGAAAAAAGCAACACACTCGGTCGAACTTCAACCAATCTCGCCATACCCAGTTGAACAAATTCCACCACTTCAACCTCCCTAACCGACAAGACGATTACCTGAACTGTACAGAAAAATTGAAGCCGAGCTTACAAGAAAATGAATGCCCCCCCTTGACATTCTTCGAACCTCAATTCATTTGTGCTACGAATGCATCGGTCAAATATGTAGGCATCATCAATAGAATTTCAACTACCGGTCAAAGAATGAACTGGCAATTTGTAGGCACCCGAGTAGAGATATTGAACGAATATTCGATGTAAGAACATTGTGTTATTTCCGGGCGACCTGATTTTTTGAATGCAACGGATTATACGACTCAAGGCGAAGATCCCAAACCGAGATTTTCGAACAATCCTGCAGTAGACCTTCCATTTGACTCTCATCCTCCACAATCTGCTCAATAAATTTACTTACCTGAGTAAAATTCATAGTTTTATGAGTAGAATACTAGGCCAAATAGTTATCAAATTGAAAGAAGATCATTCCGATGAGAGACTTACTCGGTTCTCTTCATCGATGCTGTCGATTTGTTGAACTCGTCCCCACCTCTTGCCATCCCACAGTATCGTGCTATTAAAAGCAAACCCAGAAATTTCAACGTGGAACCTGCGACTTCTCACTCTCGGATCGTCTATTTTCCACCCAATTACTCGAGTTCCATTACAGATTGGCCCTTCGAGAATAGTTTTCCCCTCGTTTACTCCCAGTTTTGCGACGGTCCACGTTCCAAATCGCCTGAAAGTTAGAATTATAACACCATTGTCAATCGAGGAAAGCATAATCGACAAGTTAAGAGTGTGTAATTAAAGACAATTCTAATAAGGTTTACAAGAAAATCACTGTCATAAAACCCAAGATTCAATGACTGAGATATTAAGAAGTCTAAGAAAATCTCGAATCATAAATCAACAGAGCTCAGAAAAACAATGGACAGAGTTTCCACTTCCAATCAACTCAGCTATCTATGATTGAAGGAGTAATACCTAAAAGCCATTTCTTAAAACCCCCAAATCAGATTATATGTTCCAACTAACATGAAACTTAGAAAATCATCAAACTTAAACAACCAAAATCTCCATTTTAGTATGAACATTAGAATAAGCTTGACATAACCAGATAAAGATGACACTCATTGACCGAGAATATCCTCCGTAAATGAGTGTATCAAGATAGTTTAAACCTACCTGATCTGCCTGATCTGCTCAAAAAGATCAACTGAGTAAACATTACTCTCATCTGCAAAGTAGACAATGCCGTCTAGGCGGTGCGTTTCGATGTGCGACAATGCGGTGTTCCTCTGATGAATTTTATCGTCTCTCCAACCTGTTACGTTTTCATTGCAAACAAGATGCCAATAAGTAACTCCGCTCTTCCTCAAAATATCGGCCTTGTCTTCCGACTGGGAGTTCATCTCAACAACAATCCACAAAATCGGAGGCTCAACGAGTTTTATCATCTGTGCCATGCGGTTTAGATAATAGGCTTGGAATGGTCCAGCAGATGTTGGAGTTATGATAATCAACAGCTTCTGAAACTCGGGATTTGGATCTTCAAGAAGGGACTGGTTGTTATCTTTAACTACGTGATGATAAAAATTCATTTCCATCACATTTGTAGCATTATCTGTCAACCTTTCAACATCTAAATCGACCAACTTTCTCGTAATATTATCGTCCAACTGGAAATTCTGAACCTTTGATATCTCCTCGAAACGAAGGAGTTGATGCTTCGACGAAGCAAAAGGGGTAAGCCCGAATAAAACACCGACCAGAAAAGAAAGGAAGAAATGAAAAAGCCTTTTTCTCCATAGTTGGCCCTTTGGTTTGGCCTTCTCGAGAGACCTGAAGGATCTCGGCCAGAAAACACCACTGAATAATGCCTGTGTATCCAATGTAGTCAACATAGAAGATAGTCCACTTGATGGAGGATAGTTTTGTGGAGAAGATGAGGATTTTGAAAGAGGAGAAGATGATGACTTGGATAGAGGAGAAGCCGTCAAAGTCATTTCTCCATTCATTGAATCTCCAGGACGAGGAACGGGATACAAAGTTCTTCTCATGGAAGCCATTGAAGATGGCAGAAAAAAAACAGCTAAACCAGAAATAAACTAATTTTCCTAGGATTAATGGCAGCAAACAACAGATGCCAAATAAAAGACCATATGTATAGTTCGTCTCTTGATATTTTACCCCGAAATTAATTGAATCATTGTACAAATAACCCAAATCAGTATCAATCTCCAAGTTTACCAGATCCAAACAAACAATTTTTTGGCCAGGAGAATGTCTGAAAAATCGCCGAATGAAAAAAGAAAATATATATTAGTCCCTGATTGAACCGACTAAAGAAAATTCAGATATTCAAAAATAGGATGCTCAATACCTCTTCCAATACCTGAAAGAACATACTGTTTCGATCAAATGATAAACGAGAAGACAAAGTCCAGCAATCACGGCCTCTCAGACAAATTCTTCCTCGCAACTTCGCCCACTTGCCAGGTTCTGAAACAAATAAACCAATTTTCACTTCTCTGAGACCGCAAACCAACTGCGAATCTCCGCAAAACTGGGGCCGGAGCTTGGAGCTTCGTAAGATGGTAGACGTCAGATAAAACTCCCTACTTTCTAATCTACGCTGACACTCATTCTCTGCTTCCAAACACCCAGATTCAGGCAAGAGAAGAATGAATCATCGGTGAAAACGAAAGTAAGAACGAACGAAGAAGCAATCGTCGAATCCGAGCGCCGTTAATGGCTGGGCCAGAAATGTCGGAAGAACGGTCAGTTCGCTCTCATCAGTCAGCGTTGTAATACTAATGTCAGCCCATTAACTATAATAAAAATGTATTCGACAAATAATTATTATATTTCTATTTCTATTAATATTGTAATTTATTTTTATTTTCAAATGAATTTTAGAAAACCAATAATAATTAATTAATTATATTTCTCTTTTTAGACACTACCATGTTTAGCACTAATAACCAAAATAAATAATTTCTATTTTAGTAAAATCGGAAAATATCAATTTATTTGATTGTCTACTTTAAAGCCTAATCGATTTTAATTACTTGCAACTGATTCAATCAATCTTCTGTTCGAACCAAAAAATTAATACAAAATTCAAAATTAATTTTTAACTCGATCTGAAAAATTTAATTCGATACTTGCATGATCGACCTATACCGTCCGTAGGGGTGAGCATTTACCGGTTCGGTTCGGTTTTCACTGAAACTGAAACCGAACCGACTAGTTTTCGATTTTCGAATTTTGAACCGATTAGTTGAAAATATACATAAAAACCGAACCTGAACCGAACCGGAAATTTCGGTTCGGTTTCGGTCCGTCCGTCAAGAAGAGAATAGAAATTCAAAAAAAGAGCGAACGAAATGTCAATACTTGTACATTTTATTATAAACTCACTCTCAAACAACCTTAAAAACAGCTAAAAATCTCTTGGACTCTATGATCAGCATCAAACACATTACAACTGAGAGTATGTAATAAAAATACAACTACCCTCTTCGAGTTTTTGTAAATCCGGTATAATACGACCGAACAATGCTCTCTCCTTTGAAAAAGTGCTTCGATTGTTCCGCTTGGAAACCGAGCACCATCATAAAAACATGCATGCATGTATCGATATGTATATACATGCGAGCTGTGTGAATTCGATCCCAGATATACCAATTTCGAGAAATGGAAGAATGCATGGTGATTCCAGATTGGAGTAAGTCGAGTTACCGATTTGAAGAAGCCAACTGATTGCAATGAAATCATCCAATATTGATGGAGATCAATCTTTGAAGAAGCATCTGCTTAAAAAAAAAAACAATAAACCTGCATTGGATGAGGAGAGATTAGTGTAACAAGATCAGAGAATGAAGAGATTACATTAATATCATGACGAAATTGGCTGTCCAGCAGATTCTTTAGCTGTACTATGCTTCTTGTTCGGCTTCCTCTTCCGTCCATTGGTTGAGCCAAACTGGTTTGAACTTGAAATCTTTCGTCCGAATTTTAGATCCTCGGCTCCAATCGTGTAAATATTTCCAGCTTCTGGCAAGCTAAAATCTGAAGGATTTTTGTTGATAGTACAGATGAAAGATTCAACATGCCTCTTAGGAGTCGTTAACATTGCATTCAAACTCGAGTCTTCAAAAATCCGTTTTGTAAAACTGTTTTTTCTAAGCAGATTTGACTCAGCTGGATTAAAGAAGCTGTGCTGCCCATTATGAACAGCTAATCCTCCATTATTATCAATGGCCTTTCCATCATTCGTAACTACACACTTTTTTGAGCGTTTTCCCATCTCTTTCTTTTGCAATTTCGAGGCAAATTGCCCTGCAAAATTAGAATCTCTATTACCTTGCTGAGAAGAAGTAGATGCATCAAGAGTAGAACAGGCAGGAAAGCAGTCCAATGGGTGAGCTCCACTGTAACACCGCGATGACGGAGATCGTACAGGATCAATCTTGTTATTCGACACAACATCAAATCCAATAAACTCATTTGGTTTCAAATTGCTCTGAAAAGCTGGCTTTTTGAGAAATCTTTGCATTTTAGCTGGAGTGAAGGGTGGGGTGGACTGCATTCTTGCATCCATTAGAGTTAACAAATGCATTGCTGGTATGGCTTCATTAGAACACAAATCCAATGACTTCATTGCACTTTTCTGAATTTTCTCATCTGTTGAAGACTGGTAAGAATATGGGAGCTCTTGCAAACCATAAACACTATTTTTCTTCATTGTGTTGTTAGAGTTTTCATTAAGGAACTTCATAATAGCCTGTGCACTTAAATCGCCTCTATCCCTTGAGATATGCCCGTTTGAAGTTTTATCTGCATTTATAGACTCAAAAGAACAATTTTGAGGAAGATTATACCCAAATGGCAATTGATCCAACATCATTTGTGAACATGATCGAGCCCGTTCTTCCCCAGAACCTGCCTGTTTTTCCTTTTGAGCATTTCCAGTTTTACTTGAGCCAGCAGCTGGTTTCTCTTGAGTCTGAAGAACTGCACCATAGCCTTTTGAGGACTGCATCTGAAGCAGATGGTGATTAGTGCTGAAGTGACATCCAGAAATATGAGAGAGGTAATCGACTAAGTTTTGCTTGTTGGGTTCAATAGCTTCTCTTGCTGTAATGACGCCATTAATTCTGTTTTTAGCAAAAGGTTTTGGTTTTTTACTCTCTTGCTCATGTGAATTACCATTATATGCTTTTGGAGCATTCTTTGTGATACTCATTGCTTCTGACAAGCGTTTTCTGTTCTCCGCATATTCAATTTCCCTCTCGAACTGAAATTTTGCCATGAGTTCAACAATTTCCATTGGAATGTCATCTGCAGGTCCTTTCTCATAAACTTGGTCTACCCTCTTGCAATTTTGTCCCTTTTTCTTTATTATACCTTCTTGAACTTCAGTACCCTGAAGAAAAAATGAGCCAATAATTTATCTACGAATGAAGAAATTTGAAAATGGACAACCGAGACAAAGCCAAAACAGAAAAAAAAAAAAAACAAAGCATAAAAAAATCGAAAATATAAACGATGAAGAACAAAATAGAGTTGAAGCTCTTAAATATGGGAAGGAATGTTGTTTCCTAGACATAGTCAAAGCTGCTATTTTCTTATAGCCCTGATAAGCAACGTTTTCCGTGTATCTCATCAATCAAAAAGATTGATCAACCAAAATAAAATTAAAATATCCAGAAGAAGACATGCGATGAAGAACAAAAAGGCAAGGTTTTCCCACCATGAAACCAACTTAAAATGTCATTTTGAATCTAACTTAAAAGGCAAAGAAAAAAAAAGCTTCGACCCAAATACCGATATCCGTTCTGAGTAACATATATGACCTTAGATTTTCATAGTTAGGGGACCACATTTTCAATTCAGGTGGTAGTTATACAATCTGTTTGTATAAGCTACGATGGATAAGCTATGATATAATAACCTACTGTAGCCGCTTCAAAGTGCAAAACAGAACTCATAAAAAGTAAGTTTCCCCAAACCTTTGTTGCATCACATATTATAATTCAAACAATATTTTTAAGAGTCTGTAAGAAAGAAAACTTACCATTTCCTGCGAATGAAAACAATCCCTATCTTCAAACTGAGGAGTTAACTGCTGTCTCTCAATTGGAAAAGGCATCATGTGCGTTACAAAAGCAGGACGAGATATAAACTGAGATGTTGAGTCTAACAGCCTGTTGTACTCAATTTCTTTTCCTAGATGAAAAGGTGAACTCATAGGTAAATTTCCCATTGTTTCAGCATCTTTCCTTGAAGTTGGACCTAAACTGAGCAAGTATTTGTCCAAAACAAATGAGGTCTCCATCGCTTCTTTGACTTCCATTTTCCCTTTCTTCTCACTCATACTTGATTTTGACTTCATTTTTGCACTTTTCGACGAAAACACACGCTTATCCTGAATTTTTGGTTGACAATCTTCACCAAATTGCGACACAGGCAAACCGGCATTGAAAGCTTTGACCTTCTTATATTTCTTCCTATCCAAAAGGCTTTTCGTCATCTGCATACCTGTTTGACTGGGATTTTCAAACCTAGAACTCGTTATAGAATTATTTGCTCGTACATCTTCCTTTAATGGCATAGCATATTTATTTTTATTGCAAGATGTAATCTCTCTCGGTCTCCATTCTTCATCCTTATGCATCTTCCTTTTCCTGCTCTCACCCAAACCCTTATTATGCTGACCTGTCGATCCAACAGATGTCCCATTGGATAGAGAATCTATTGCTACTTCCACTTGTTTATTTTTCATGCTTCTATTCTCCCCCAGCAACTCAGTCAGCAGACGATGCTTACGAGTTTTTCGACGAAGAGAACTATTTGGTTTATGAACATGACTATCCTGAACACCATTTCCAGTTGAAATTTCACCAAATTCAGATTCTGAAAGAGTTCTCCTTTCGACTTCTGTGCATGAATTGCTCTTTGATTGATCCCTAACAGCAACAACATTGTGATCCTTGTGTAAAACTCCACCAATATCAGATGCCTGAAAGAATACTCTGCAATCATCATCGAGAGAAATTTGCTTTCCATTCTGTAGGTTTTCGCAATGAGTTTCACTGTTTCCTTTAAGATTCATCATACTAAGCTCAAGCGCTTCAACTTGACAACTTCCATTGTCGGTATGGTGAAGTTCTCTGAATCCATTGATTTCTGGTTTAGGTGTCACTGTTTCATGAGGAAAAACTAAAAAGTCTTATCCGTAATGAATAAAAGCCAAGCATACATTTCATTCTATAAAATACTCATTTAGACCAAGTTGTCACTCAAGAGACACAATGCAGCACTATCAATATAGTCTAACTCATTAAAGACAATAACATACCACTTTCATTTATGCATTGAAGGACCACACTTGATTTCATGTTTGGCGCTGAAATTGAAAGCCTGTGCAGTTCCAGGTTTACTCCATCTTCTGAACCAATCACCTTCCCTGGAAAATGCATTGAGCATCAAGCTCTCCTATCTTTAGCAACTATGAAGTTTGAAATAAAAGAAACTGGAGAACTTCCCACCTGTGATGCTGCATACAACTTCAGCCCCCTTTTGACCAGTACCTGAAGAAGGATTGCACTTATCGGTAAAATTAGTAGTATTGCTGATTTCAATTTTCTCCATTGAGCCTAACTTTGGAATGTGATGAAAATCTGTGAGCGCCAAAGGCAAAAATGCATCAGAAAAAGTATCGGTCGACGTAACTCGTAAGTTTACAATTTACATCATATGTTTCAGAACCTTTAGAAGACATCTCTCGTTGACAATTTGGACAGCGCCACCAACTGAAATTTGGTATCTCTAGTGGTGGGAGCAAGGGTGTTTGGTCCTCACACTCTCGGTCGCCATCCAACGCAAATGGCCAACACACCTTCCAATCTTTTTTACGAGTTTCAGAAACAAATTGACTGAAACATATCAAAAACCAGAAGTGAAAACCTATTGATCTAATGAGAAACCTCTATTTTTACAAACAAAATGCTAGCTTTCAGCACAACTATTATCAATAGTTAGCTTTGAATCCATTATGATTTCTTTGAACATCATACATCAAATACTTCTGCTAATCAACTATCAAAAAAAAAATTCAACTAGATAAGTTGCAACAAATGAACTCAACAATTGTCATTTGTAAAAAATGTGCTTACTGATGCTGTATGAAGTAACAATAAGAGTTCAAAATAAAGCAACTGCGAAGGTTAAAAAATAAAAGAAAAGCTTACCGAATCGAGAAATGTTCACACTTTCCACAATCAATTTTATCATCAGAACTGATTAAATCTATGGATATGGAGTCAATCTGAATAAATGGTTTAGAAGACCTTGCAGCAATATTGGCATCCTTTACTGGGCATTTCCCTTCCATCTCAATATTCTGCATGGAACATGCACGGGAATTTCTAGGTTCACAGATGTAACAATATGCACATATGACTGAAATCATGTAACATGTTCTTAAATTATAATATGTAGGAATGAATGTCAACACATTAAAAGATAGTCAAGAGTTCTTGACAAATTAGTAAATAGTTCACTAAAAATACTAGAAGGATTAACACACTCTAAACTATGCAAAGAGTACATACAATCAAGCTTAAAAAACTTTTAGTTAATGGGTAAAGAAACTATTAGATACTCAGATAGCAGCATTATGTCACATAAAATAACACCTTTCATGGACATACGTATAACATATTCTTTCAAAGTAATCAATTGAAAGTTAGAAACCCTAATACAGATTAAAGCCAGATAAAAAATTATGCAAGTATTTAATAGAAGGAAATGAATACAAGCAATTAAATAGGTTAGTCTACAATACTCACCTGTGATTCAAACTATATTCTAGTTGACTATCAACATTCCACGCATCATGGATTAGGGTTTCTTAAATGGGACAGATCTAGCATGCCCACTTGCCAGCTGTAGAAATTTCAAGAAGATGCGAAGAAGATATAATGAACCAGAAGCCAGACGAAAAAAGCATCCGAAAGTACTCAATCGGAACGAAATGGGCGCATTAATTCGCTCAACATTTTTTAGGGTTTCAGAATAAAAATTCTTGAAAAACAAACAGAAAACGTCAAGGAATTAAGCCCAAGTTACTTAAAAGAAAACATCAAATACTGCGAAATTCAACAAAGCCACTTATCAAAAGGACCCCGAAGTTATATGATTCGACATAAAGACCCAAGTCAGCGTGCTCGGCCACAGTGAAATGAGCTAAAAATCTGAAATAAGCCAGCTCAAACAGACCCAAAAACACGTACCCGCAAACCAGAAACAGATAAGGGGCTCTCAAACCGCAGCGGAACGAATAATTAGGTTCGAAACCACATCTTAGCTCGAGGTCTATGGCGGTGGAGAGCTTCCCACAGTTGGTTCCCCATTCAGAACCGCGATAGAAGAACAGGCACTGAAAAAGAGATCATCTGAAGAGGGGTTTACAACCCCAAGCAAGCAGAAGGATTCGAACCGATAAGAGATGAATTTTGAGAGAGCAAATCTGGGGTGAAAAAAAAACCCCAGATAGAGAGAGAGAATCGCTTTTCGATTTTCGATTTAAGAGAGAGAAAGTATGTGTTTTTATCTTTTTTGTCCTTCAAAGTAGGTTTCGCTTGTATAAACATCATCCATGACATGTTCACATCCCACATCCCACATCCCATGATCATGCTCACATATATACATCATGCATACATACACATACATGGCTTCCCATACTTTTTGGAGAAAAAAACATTAAATGATAAATTAAGAGACTCTCTCTCCAATGGGAAGACGCCACCTGGCATAATTATTCTCTTAGTGAGAAACCCTAAATGGAGATGAAACTGAAGCCAGATGAGAGTTGAGAGGCGCGTGTCATCTCCACTGAGAGTGGTATAATTTCAGAGCTTGCTTAAAGACGCCCCACCATAAAACTGAGATATGGTTGGCTTGTGTTGTTTACTACCGGAAAGGGAGAGTCGACGATGGTTTCACTTCTGGAGCCCTAGGTTTCTTGTTATAAAAAAGGCGAAATCACTCGTTCTTAGGACCCCAACACCCCGGCTCGGCAGTTTGTGGAGGGATAAGTCACACGTTCAACCATAAAACTGAGATATGGTTGGCTCGTGTTGTTTTCGACCGGAAAGGGAGAGTCGCCGAAGGTTTCACTTCTGGAGCCTTAGGTTTCTTGTTATAAAAAAGACGAAATCACTCGCCTTCAGGGTCCCCACAACCCAGCCCAATAATTTGTGGAAGAGTAAGTCACGGTGACTCAGTAGAGAGGTTGATATCATCCTAATTTTACACAATAATAATGCTAAAAAGCTAAGGAAATTCGTGACCCCATGAACGAAAAAAGGGTAAAACCCTAAAATTATATGAGTTTTGAGTAAAAAATTTGAACTCCTCGAACGTCAAAATTCCCTTAAAACTTATATATTTTGCATCAGTAAAATGAAAAACCAAGCTGCATATGATAAGTTTTTCTGTCGTCTTTATCTTTGCCGTCATTTATAGGTCAAAACAGGTCATATTCCACTCGTACGAGGTTGTTTTTTCAGCCACACAAACTGAAATTGTTCAAATCTTTTCACCCAGTCTCCCTGTCCCATCATCAAATTATGCAGAACCCATAATTTTTGACAAATAATTGTCGCCTCTTTCAGTTGAAAGTCTCGTCTTTTTCTCTGTTGTTTCAGAAAGTTGCTGTTCGGCCATGATTATGCTCGTGTATTTCTCTCATCTACAGCCATAGATCTCTCTTCATGTCTCCTAAACTTACCTTCCGATCCATCTAGATCCACGCAGTTACTCCATATTTTTACTGGTTTTTGGACTGTCTTTGGTTTCTTTGAGCATACTTTTGAGTAATGTTTATGGGGGTTTTCGACGTTGAAGGATTTAGTTTGATGGGTTATTAGTTTTACACTTGTAGAGCTGCGATCTTAGTCGCCAAAGAAATTTAAAAAAATGCATATTATTTTATTTTTTCGATCTAAAAAAATAAAAAAATTTGTTAGGATATATATATTTCCAAAGAGTAATTATTGTTAGACTAAATTTAAAATATGGCCGTTCTAAACGTCGAATTTTAAAACTCGTGTTTGTCTACAAAATCGGTAAAAACTTTCGAAGAAGAGCTGCACGTTTCATCAATCGCCCGACATAGAAGAACTAAGGCAAAAACACGGCATTTTTTACTATCCACCTAAATGGAAAAATAATTGTTATCAATTGGAAAACCCGAGTGATTTCTGACTTTTTCGATCTAATTTATTCAACAAAGTTAAATTCAAAGCAATTATCATAAGACCTCATCTAATACAACATTTTGGTACTATCTTATATTCCGAGTTCCTCGAGATCGCTAAGTACATAAGTAAATCCTCATTTGAAGCTCAGATTCATGAATCTAGATTGATTAATGCATGCTTGCACGGGCATAACTCAACTGGCTCAGATATGGTAGATTTAGTACAAAAAGTCTAGATTCGACGTCTGCGTTGTCCTAGTGTGAGAGTTGTTACCCTCAATGTTGGGGTAACTTCTTGAGACATGAGGTTAAAGTCTACTATCTCTGAGTTGCTGAGTCACCGTAATTAACTCCCTCACACGCTGTCGGACCAGAGTGTAAAGGCTTTGGGGTAAAAAAAAATTTGACTTTTTAGTACAAATAGATAGATTAATGCATGCTTAATGATTCATCTGGTATAAAATGTAGGATTATATTTACAAAATGTATTTTTTTTAGATATAAATATTCTTATTTTTAAAAATATTATTGAAGATTTGAAATCAGTCAAATCTCCATTCTCAATACTATTATTTCTGACACTACAGCCTGCCTCCATTCTCATCACTTCACCCATCTATGCTGACTCAGATGACATCTATTTTTATTTATTTAAAGAACACTAAAAAATAGCAATTATATAAGTTGCAAGTGAATTTTCAAAATTCAAGTCTTTTTTAATTTAATCCAATTTAAAAAGTAGTTCATCTAACACAAATCTCATTTTATTTTCAAATATTTATTATGTAAATATTAAAATTAATTATTTGTTAGCCTTTATTTAAATTCATAATTATTTTCGTCTTTTATTTTAAATTTATTATTCTTACTTCGATCAATTACTTATAAATAATAAATTATCATTCACCTTTATTTATTAATGGGTTTAAAAATTATGCAATTTCCTCCATTTGATCCATCGTTTATATCCGAAATTTAATTTATTTGGTAACTTTACAGAAATCAACTTATTTAGCAAAATTAATATAAAAAGCATTTGATCGGCAATTAGACGTGATTATCGGTTACAACATTTTAGCTACCAAAGACGAATATGTCTCTACTGCGACGAAAAAAAAAACAGCACTAATCAGATCATTTTCGAGACCCATTCAGCTTGCAAAATGTTGAAGAACACGCGCTCTCGTTTTCAGCTTCCATGAGATACCGTTCATGGAAGCTCACAAACTAGGGCAAATAGCCGGCGAACGACGAGGGAGAATGATGCAGCAAACACTGAGCGATATGGGTGGACGGACGCCAAGACCACCAAACCAATTGTGTGATGACATGTGTCTGCCCGAACGTATCGAGAATTGATACAGATGGACAAGAGTACAACATCAACACTACACAATCACTAGCATATGAAGCAAAAGACAAGAATCAGGACATGAATTATAGTTTTGGCGATGAGAACTATAAATAACTTATTAAGAAATATTAATTTAAATTATTTTAAATAAAAATAAATTATTCAAAATAATTACTTATTAAAAAGATATCCTGTGATTTGAATAAATATCAAATTACAATAAAATAAGTATCATACTTTTTTATTGTACATACTGACATGTCGAGATATGATTAATATTTAAGTATATTTAATATTACAATAAAAATAATTATTGATTATATTCATTGCATCAATTACGGCTCGATACATCAGCCTGTACGATGAGAAAGTAAACCTAACATTATCTATGTCATAGTTTGTTGTGTATCTGATTGGGAGAAAAATGGATACTTTGATGGATTTTGCGAAACTTAAATCTCCGTCCTTGTTGACTTACCAAATCAAAAATGCATTTGTTATAGTTTGGAACTCGCTCGTATACCTCATGTCTATACAATTCCATACTTGTTGTTCATGTGGAGGACTATGAGTTATTTTGTGCATCGATTGTTGAATCGAAATGTGTACATCATAAAACACTTTTATTTTATCTATCGATTTAATTGTCCCAATACGTGGTCTCAAATGGGTACTCTCGAAATTGAGCCATCAAGAACTAGGTGTCAATGTGGGTCGGCCGAAGAAGAAACTGATAAGGGACTCTAATAAGATCAAATAACACTACATCAAATGTCGTCGCTTTGTTCGAAATACACATGCCAAGGTGAAAATACATAAGTTTGAAGGAGAAATTATTTTACCAACTGAGATTTTAATTACCAAGATATTAATAATGGGTATAATTAATTGAAAAATAGGTATCTCATTTAATTTGATTTTTACTTTTTTAAAATAAATGTAATTTTGGTGGATTTTGCAATTCTAGTTTTAATAATTTCACTACATTATAAGCAAAATCAGACCCACTAAATTAATTATGCATAATATAAGATCGATAAGTAACCATTAAAGGTGGAGAATCGACCCAGACCGAACCATGTAACAGTCTTGCACAAAATTCTTATCGTTCTTATCGTGGGGAAGTCGGAGAAGAATCGAGTTCCGCTAGAAAAAGGCGCGCTTTTATTGTTTTTTTGGCAAAATTCTAGACTAAATTCAAGAAATATCGATAGGGTCTTAATCGTTTCTAATCAAATTTCTTCATTTTATCGTTTTCAACCTCCAACCCGTAAACAAAACAATCACGGCAATTTTTTCAAACTAGTAGATAATCCGAGTCGAAATTAACTAAAGGGCACATGTCGGTTAAATCCGAAATCCGAGAGGTTTGGCCATTTTGATGAACCCTAAACCATGACCCCATGGGAAAAAACTACAAAAGAAGAAGAAAAAGAAAACCCTAGGAAATAATAATAAACATTAAATAAATTTTATTTTTGAATAAATTGTCCTTTTTGTCACGTTGGTCCATTTTTTAGGAAAATAATAATTAAATTTTTAATTGCCCGAATTGAAATGTTGAAAGCTATATGTTACATTAATCTCGACACCAATAATTGAGGGGCATAACAAGATAAAACTCAACATATTAAATTGAAACATGCAACTTTATTATATGCATTTGCCGAACAAACTTCTTTCGATAAAATTACGATTATGAGAAAATTAAACGTTACGAACAAAAAAGTGTACGTTAAATGGACGTATTTTCGACCCGGGGTACGAAGATTATGTTCATAAATTTAAATAATTTTTGTTTGTGTTTTGTTTATTGAGGAGATGTTAAACGTTTACTTATAATATTTTTAAAAATTGAGAATAAAATAATGGCTAAATATTAAGGGTAAAAGTCTATAAAAGAGGAAGAGATAGGAGCATAATAATATAACCCAAATTAGCAAATTTGACGTTTGCCATGGACGAGTCTTTGACCTCCTTCCCAATGCTCCTCTCCTTTTTCCTCCTCCTGCTCATGGTGGTGGGGATCACCAGACGAAATACCTCGCGTCCGAATCTCCCACCCGGGCCATGGAAGGTTCCTATCATCGGCGACATTCATCGCCTCATCAGCGACTACCCACACGTGCGCTTGAAACAATTGTCCGACAAATACGGTCCGTTGATGCACCTGCAAATCGGCGAGATTTCAACCGTCGTTGTTTCCTCCGCCGAAATCGCGAGAGAGGTCATGAAAACTCACGATCTTAATTTTTCTAACCGACCTGTTACTCTCTTAGCCTCAATCTTTCTGTATGGCCAAAAGGATATCGCGTTTGCTCCCTATGGAGACTACTGGAGAGAGATTCGAAAGCTGTGTACGCTTGAGCTTTTGAGCGCTAAAAGGGTTCAGTCATTTCGGCCAATTAAGAACCGGGAAGTGAAGAAACTGGTGGAAGAGCTTAAATCTAATCATGGGTCGGTGGTGAATTTGAGCAAAATGATATTTTCCACTACCAATACTATCATTTCAAATGCTGCGTTGGGAGGAAAGTGCAACGAGCAAGAAGAGTTTATTGCTGTCTCGGAAAAGATGGTGCTTTTGATGACTGGCTTTCAGTTAGCAGATGTTTTTCCTTCGCTTAAATTTCTTCACTGCTTCGGTGGATCTATGAAGGAAGCAGAAAAGGTCCATAAAGAAAGCGATCGAATCCTGGAAAACATCATAAAAGCACATAGATCAGAGTCAAACAAGAGGGATTCTGGTGGAGAAGCTCAAGAACCGGAGGATCTTGTCGACGTTCTTCTCAAATTTCAAGAGAGCGATGGCCTTCCGTTTCACATGTCAAATGAAAACGTTAAAGCTATTATCTTGGTACGTGTTCATTTACTTTTCATTAATGAAACTTGGTAATTTACTTTATTTGTCCATTTTTAGGATGTTTTTGTTGCCGGAACTGAAACATCGGCGACAGTGGTCGAGTGGGCGATCTCAGAGCTCATAAAACACCCAGAAAAGATGAACAAAGCACAAGCAGAAATCAGACATGTTTTCAATTCAAAAGAAAAAATAGACGAATTGGGTATCCAAGAGCTCAAATACTTGAAACTAGTCATAAAAGAAACGCTCAGATTACACCCTCCAATCCCATTACTACTCCCGAGAGAGAGCAGAAACAACGACGAAATCAACGGCTACCACATTCCGTCGAAAACGAAATTGATCGTTAATGCCTGGGCGATCGGAAGAGACCCCAAAATATGGGAAAACCCAGAAAGTTTCAACCCGGAAAGATTCATAGAAAGAGACGTAGACTTCAAAGGAGCAGACTTCGAGTTGATTCCCTTCGGAGCTGGACGAAGAATTTGCCCAGGAATAACCCTAGGGTCATCAAATTTGGAGTCGATTCTTGTGAATCTGCTCTACCATTTCAACTGGGTGATTCCAGGCGGAGGAAAACCAGAAGAGCTCGATATGACTCCCTTCAATGGCGCAGCGTGCAAAAGACTAAACGGATTGAAACTGATCCCAGTTCTTTATGATCGTCCGACAGCCATGGTTCTCCCGTAACTGGTTTGCCGTGTGGAATCTCGGAGATACTCCATTGGATCAGTTGGAGGGTCTGTCTCGAGGAAGAAACAAAAGGGTTTCAGGAAAACAAGATGCCATGCATTGTCGGTGAGAATAATATTCTTAAAATTGTCGAATTTCTACCAACTTAATATTATATTTCTTTATTTTTGTTTTATTAGAGAAGCAAGAGGTGCACTTTGAAGAGAGTATCGTGAGTTGGCTAAACCTCTGCGCATCCATCGTGGTTGCTTAACCATCTGTCTTACTTCTTGTCTTCTTCGTCTCTTTCACAAATAAAATTAACGTGACCTAAAATGTCCGATTTTATAAAATTAAATATGAATTAGAATTAACCATCATGAGAAATCTCTTTCATTTTAGGTTGATTTAAGTTTGATAAAATTCAAACTTGCCTGTTGTCAATTGCAATATAATTATTAAAACTCATATGAAAAGATATAGCATTTGTGTATATGGTAAGAGATTTAAATAAAACCCACTCATATTAAAACTCAATTTTATTTCAAATAAGTAGTGATTTTTTCATGTTAGTAATTTTACGTTGTTTTTTTTTTTAATTTTAAAGTTATAATTCTTACTTCATTAAATTATTGTAAATAATTACTCAATAAAGGATAAATTGCCATTTTCCTTATTTAATAGCGGGTTTAAAAATTGCTTTAATTGCCTCAATTTGATCCATTGTTAATCCTAAATTTAATATATTTCTATGAATAAATTTATTAAGTAAAATCAGTATAAATATGATTAGTATTTCTATGAATAAATATTTCTAAATTCATTATATGTAATTAACATAATTAAAAATAGCAACTTGTATTATCTTTTTGAATTTAGCTGTTATCTTTGCTAGCAAGCATGTACGTATGGGCTATATAATACATATATATATATATATACAAGCATGTACGTATGAGCTAAGTTAATTGAGTTAAATAAAAATATAAATTTTATTATTGTAACTTCTTTTATTTATTTACAAGTTGTTAAAGTTAATTAAATTGATGAAAATTGTTAACTAAATTGAGACCCAACATAGACCCGCTACGTTGACGAGTGTTAAAAAAGTGAACTTGATTTCTATGCACTCTCGGTTCCAGGTTTTGTTCTTCGTTCTTCGTCATGAGATAATTGTTGTCTTCGTGTCTTAAGGGCATCGAGCAGGCAGAAACCGAAGGAGGGGGCTGCAGCAAATCCCGAGCGTCGGGGGTCAACACGTACGATGAAGACCGACGACCAACGGTTGCGATGAAATTTGTTTTCTTAACAAAACTTGAAAATTCAATAAAAAATTAACACACTTCGACTGAGTACAACGTCAACGTTACAACATCACTAGCATATGTAGCAATAAACCAAACTCGGAGAATGACAGTGTCTGAGATTGGAAATTAGGTTTGATTTTTCGTGCAAACTTGGAGAACAATCATGCAAACTTGGAGAACGTTAATGGCGTAATGATGATCTTTCGTGCAAATTAGGGTTGATTTGGTCTTTAATGGTGGCTCTTTGCACGAAGTTGAGCTGCTAGTTTCACTTTTATTGTATAAAAAGAAGGACGAACTCTCCTGCCCAAAACTTTTATATTTCGACCCGATAACATGTGAAGAGATAAATCACGATGACTTAGTAGCCCAGAAATGAGAGACTCGCACATCACATCATAAAGAGCAACCTCAACATTAAATGATTAAATTTTCAGATCACGGTGGCTCATGCTTCAAATATGGGCCACAAAATGACAAATCGATCATTGACTTAAGCCCGTGAGTGCGGTAGTTTACCTTTTCTCTCTCTTGGTTTCAGTCTCTCACTGTTCTTCTCCTCTTATCTTCCACCGTTATTCTTCGCCTCCGACAGTGAAAAGCATCATCGTTTTCATCGAAGAAAGCATGGGCAACCCAAGAAATGCAAGTTCTCAGCTCAGAGATCTGATCTTTTTCTTGATATTTCTCTTGGTTTCAACCATCACCCATGAAAGATTACTGTTCGTGGCCGAATGTAAGCCCTTTTACAACCTCTTTCTGTAAATCAGCAATGGCCAAACCTAATTTTTGGCCCCTGAGACCATATCGTCTTTGATTAACCTTCTACCCCAAAACTTGGATGAACTGTTTTGACTGTAGTTTGCTAACAAAGGATGTTCATAATTTGCAGGTGGAACCATAGACAATCCAGCTCATAGAAGTAAAAAATTTTACGACCTGAACGAAGAAGATGAACTAGGTTTGGATATGCGAACACAGATAGGGTCGAGACCTTCAAGCTGTGAGAAAAGATGCAGAGGGTGTGGATATTGTGAAGCAGTTCAGGTCCCCGTTCTTCCTCAAGAATTACAGAAGCAAAGAAGAAGAAGAAGAAGAGAACGGACTAAGGACGCCATTGATGAATCCTCAAGAGAGATTACATTTACAATCCTTGAAAACCTAATTCCCTTGGCCAAACAACACCTGCATTTATCAAGTAATATACCTTTGTTTTTCAACAAAACCTCCTCAAACAAACTCAAGAAGAAATTAAGAGAGCCAAAATGGAAGATCTAAGCATGAAATATAGCAAATTAATGTGTGGAAGAGTGACAACGTTGGAGTAAAACACGTCATCAAATGCAAAATATGTGACTAACTATCCATACGAGAAATATGAAAATAGTACAATCTCATATTTTTTTAGAAAGTAATATTTGTACTATACATAAGTATTATTCTTCGTTCTATCAAGTACAACGCGTTTTAGGCCGTAAACTCAATAACTAATTCGTGAGAGTGGTGCTGGCTCAAAACGAACAATATCGCGCTGAAAACATTGAAAGACATTACAAATGATAGCAGAGCTTTGTCCCAGCCGAAAGTCTGCCGACCATGCCGACAAGGACATCATGCTCCTTTAAGTGGGCTAGATTGTGATGACTCACCTAGACAAAAGGTGTGAAAGTGTTACAATCTCATATTGCTTGAGAAAGTGATGTTTATGTTATATGTAAATGTTGTTCCTTATCTTATCCAGTACAATACTTTTTGGAATGTAAACTCAAGAATAAATTTGTGAGGTGGCGTGGGCACAAAACAGACAATATTATGCTGACATCACCGAAAAACAATACAAAATTAGACATAAATGTAATATTAGACAGCTATACTTTCGTATCTTACACGAATTGGACAACAAAAAGAACCTGATAGTTGATCTCAAGTGCCACATTTTTGTCTTGCTCAAAGTGCATGCTTTGTACGACACTTCAATAAAGCTTCCATCTAATAACTTCCCTTCGCCGGAGAGACTGGAATCCAGATCTATGCAGACGACGGATGACTGAACTGCTCCGGTGATGAGCTCTTGTCCGTTTATTTTATTTTTTAACTTTTACTTGGTATTCAATGATAATATTTCTACAAATAATCTTTAATAATTCCAAGAAATAGTGAATTCCATCGCAAATTTAATTTATTTATTTTGACAAAAAATTATTGAGCAAATAATTAAATAAAAATTAGTAAGTAAAATAAGTTTGATTAATACGATGTTCTATGATACGATGTTTTAAGTTTTGTCGGAGCTTCGGTCCACATTTGAATTTGGATTGATTTGGATGAGTATGATTTCATCTTATCCGAATTTCGAACTATATTTGTGGAATCCAGCAGCGATTCTCGGCGCTAAAGTCGGAGAAACTTCGTATTTCTCAACTGAAACTCTCGTCAAGAAAAAGGGCGAGGAAATTTGGTCTTGGGTGAAGCTGAATTTCAATGGACTTTTCTCTCCCTCGCGACTCGTATTTTCTCGGATTTGATAGTTCTACTCAGTGAGTCGCTCTCTTTGGGTTACTTTTTGTTCGTCCGGATGAGTTTTTTCTTGTTGATTTTGTAATGAAGGTGTTTTTGAAGTTGGCTTGCCTAGATTTCACCCTTTTGTTTAATCTGAAATTTCACATGAACGAAATCTGAATCATCGTCTGGTTTTCGATTATGTTCTGTTGTTCCATCGATCTGTTGAGCGATTGTCCTTGTATTTCATCCATTGACGTAACTATGTTTTTATAATCAGGTCCTTGAACGCAACTGCGTTAGATTTCACCCTTTTGTTAATTTCGCATCAACGAAATCTGAATCATCGTCTGGTTTTTGTTTATGTTCTGATGTTCTATCGATCTGTTGAGCGATTTTCCATATATTTCATCCATTGACGTAGCAATGTTTTTATAATCAGGTCCTTGAAAGCAACAGTGTTGGATTCCAATTTCAAAATTGTTACCTCCGAGCTAGTTCACTTTGACTCTGAGTTGCCCCATTACAAAACCAAAGATGGAGTTTATAGGGATTCCTCCATTAATGGTCGGATTGTTTCACCCACCATTATGTGGGTAGAAGCACTGGATCTCATGCTTCAAAAACTCTCAAAATCAAACCTCGACTTTCACAAAATCTCTGCTATCTCTGGTAGTGGACAGCAACATGGAAGTGTGTATTGGATGAAAGGAAGTGCTGCAATATTATCATCCTTGGATTCAAAGAAGCCACTGACCAGCCAACTGAGTGACGTTTTTTCGATTAAGGAATCCCCGATTTGGATGGATAGTAGCACCACAGCTCAATGTAGGCTGATTGAGCAAGCTGTTGGAGGGGCTCTTGAACTATCCCGTTTGACTGGATCTCGGGCCTATGAACGATACACGGGTCCACAAATTAGGAAGATATTTGAAAGTCAGCCAAATGTTTATGATAATACAGAAAGAATTTCTCTTGTTAGCTCATTCATGGCCTCTATTTTTATCGGTGCTTACGCATGTATTGATGAAACTGATGGTGCTGGCATGAACTTAATGGATATAAAGCAACGGGCTTGGTCTCTGAAAGCTCTAGAGGTTTGATGTTCTTTCAAACCCATCAATATAAACAATGATTAGTGTATGTATGGTCTTTGATCAGCTTTTTTCATTCTTTTTGTAAAGGCAACTGCTCCTGGCTTGGAAGAAAAGCTTGGCAAGTTAGCCCCTGCATTTTCTGTTGCTGGCTTTATTGCTCCCTACTTTGTGGAGAGGTTCTCTACTGGCTTAGTACTTTTTCACGTTTATAATGTCTTTTGAGGAGTAATTTTGTCCTTTTTTGATCCAAAATGTCTGAATTGACTTCACAAAATGTAAAAACTCGTACATAGTCGATGGGAATGAAGATATTTCTCTCGCTATTTCGCTATCTTGAAACATTGCATGATGTATTCTATTATATATGTAGTTACAAGAAGCTTTCCTTTTTTGGATAATACTAGTTAGGATACTATTTGCTGATTAATCATCGACCAGGTTTGGCTTTAAACGGAATTGCTTAATCATTCAATGGTCAGGGGACAACCCAAACAGCCTAGCAGGTGCTTGATCTTTACTTTGATTAGAACTCTTTAGATCTTCTATTTTGATTGGTTAAAGTCTTAAAATTTCAACTTTGTAAACATGAAATTATGTATAATTTATCATTCTGCTTAATAATGTCAACTGATTTTTGTTTTCTATGTCAATGAAGTTTATAAACAGAGTTCAAATTCAAACATTCAACATTATCACGTTCGATTAAATTACACAAAGTATTAATCTAGGCTCTCTCGAGCGATTAGAAAAAAAAAAGAACTTTTAAGAACCATTCCGAGGTTTGTTTCCGAATAATTCAAATCACTGGTTTTGATATAATTACTCTAATTAAACCCATATTCTAGGTCTAACTCTTAGTACCCCGGGAGACTTGGCAATCAGTCTCGGCACTAGCGACACGGTGAGCCTTAAAGATAATACTCATCTCCTTGGAAGAGCACATATCTTTGCTTCTATGATCTGGTTGTATAATTTATTTATAATTTATGTTATTTAGGTATTTGGCATTACTAGTGATCCTCAGCCCAGACTAGAAGGACATATCTTCCCTAATCCTGTTGACATTGAAGGCTACATGGTGATGCTGGTCTACAAAAACGGATCCTTAATGCGCGAAGGTACGAATATAATGTCTTTCGTTCTCTTTGATAGTTCCTGATTCTCTACTTTAATTGAATCCTCCAAAACATTTTGTCAGATGTTCGGGATCAATGTGCGAAGAAATCGTGGGAAACTTTTGATGATTACTTGCAGAAAACTCCACCTTTGAATGGTATTTGGCATTGTACCATTAAAAATTCATTTTCGCAATTCCGTCATTTTCTTTATCTCGATATAGGTGGAAGAATCGGATTCTATTACAAGGAGCATGAAATTCTTCCTCCACTTCCTGGTTAGTCCTATTTTTAACATTGTTAATTTTAAGAGAGTTTGTGATTAGGAAAGCTTTTCATTGACATTCATGGCTGCCTTTTCGTGTTTTTTTTGGGTCACAGTCGGTTTCCATCGCTATGTTCTCGAAGATTTCTCGGGCAATTCTTTCGAGGGATCGATAGAACGAGAGGTTAATGCTTTTGATCCTCCCTTCGAGGTAAGAAGTACGAAATGTCTAAAGAATATTTTCGACGGTTAGAGATTAAAACCGGAAACGTTTCCAGGTGAGGGCGTTGATCGAAGGGCAGTTTCTGTCGATGAAAGCGCACGCCGAGAGATTCGGAATGCCCTCTCCTCCAAAGCGCATAATAGCTACCGGTGGAGCTTCTGCAAATACAACCATACTCAGCTCAATGGCTTCAATCTTTGGCTGTGATATCCATACAGTTCAGAGGCCTGGTAAGTTGTACACCATTTTTTGACCAAACCAGCTTGGTTATGAATCCAACCTTGAAAACCAAGATGCAAAATATCAAGATTCCTTTTTATTTATTATGCCCATTTGCAGATTCTGCTTCGCTCGGAGCGGCGTTGAGGGCTGCACACGGCTGGTTGTGCGACAAGAATGGTGGATTCGTTCCCATTTCATGCATGTACAAGGACAAGTTAGAGGGGTCATCGCTTAGCTGCAAACTGTCGCAGGCGGCCGGGGACCCTCAATTAGTTGGCAAGTATGATTCGCTGATGAAGAAGAGAATGGAAATTGAGAACCGGCTCGTCCAAAATCTTGGACGATGCTAGAACGTGAAAGCAATCAGAAGTTATTTCTCGGTTGAGGTCCGTTTGGCGATTTATGGTGCGAAATAAATAGGAAGTTTGATTTCAAGTTTGAATAAATTTCCCGAATTGCTAGAGTTTTAGTTTCCGAATCGCTAATATATTTATCAAATTTAGATGGAATCAAATATACAATAAAATTAACTTCGGGTCTAGATTTAAAATCGAGTCAAACCCAAGGACCCCTTAGTTAAGGTTCTTTTGAGGACTAAATTGTTCTATAAGGTACGAACATTGCTTGGATGAAGAAAACTAGACTAAGAATTCAAGCAAAATGTAGGGCAAAAGGAAGAACATTGTTTGGATGCAAGTTAGGGCAAAAGGAAGACATTTACCCAAAACAAAACAGGAACAACTTATAAAACCAAAGCATAAAGAAACGGAGGTTTTATAGATTAGTATTCTTCGCCTTCATCGCCTTCATCGCCCTCACCAGATTCCAAACCAACTTCCTCGTAGTCCTTCTCGAGAGCAGCAAGGTCCTCCCGTGCCTCTGAAAACTCCCCTTCTTCCATACCTTCACCAACGTACCAGTGCACAAAAGCACGCTTAGCATACATAAGATCAAACTTGTGGTCAATGCGGGAGAAGACTTCAGCTACGCTTGTTGAGTTGGAGATCATGCACACGGCCCTCTGCACCTTCGCAAGGTCACCCCCGGGAACAACAGTGGGTGGCTGGTAATTGATACCACACTTGAACCCAGTTGGACACCAGTCTACAAATTGGATGGTTCGTTTGGTTTTGATGGTCGCCACGGCTGCATTGACGTCCTTGGGAACGACATCACCTCGGTACATTAAGCAGCAAGCCATGTATTTTCCATGTCTTGGATCACATTTAGCCATCATGGAAGAAGGTTCAAAAGCACTGTTGGTTATTTCGGAGACTGAGAGTTGCTCATGATACGCTTTCTCAGCCGAGATAACAGGAGCATACGATGAAAGCATGAAGTGGATCCTGGGGTAAGGAACCAAGTTCGTCTGAAACTCAGTGACGTCGACGTTGAGAGCACCATCGAACCTTAACGACGCAGTAAGGGATGAAATTACCTGAGAATAAGAAAATTATTATTCGTTAGTGAGATTTACATAATAAGAGAGTAACTGAGGAAATCAATGAGATCTACCTGAGAGACAAGGCGATTCAGATTGGTGTAAGTGGGCCGCTCTATATCAAGAGATCGCCGACAAATATCATAGATAGCCTCATTGTCGAGAAGCACGGAAACATCTGTATGCTCTAGGAGAGAGTGAGTTGACAGAACACTGTTATAAGGTTCTACAACAGACGTAGAAACCTGTGGTGAAGGGTAGACAGTAAATCCAAGCTTGGATTTCTTTCCATAATCAACAGAAAGTCGCTCAAGCAAAAGTGATCCAAGTCCGGAACCAGTACCACCGCCAACAGCATTGAAAACCAAGAAACCCTGCAGACCAGTACAGTTGTCCGCAAGTTTCCTGATTCGATCGAGGCAGAGGTCTACAATCTCTTTCCCAACTGCAGAATGATGTCACAACTCAAATTAATAAAAAAAAATTCTTGCCAAAGTATACGTAAAGACAAACAAGATAAGAGCGAATGTATTGGGTATATACTTGTGTAGTGCCCACGAGCAAAGTTGTTGGCAGCATCTTCCTTGCCACTGATGAGCTGTTCAGGATGGAAAAGTTGGCGGTAAGCTCCAGTTCTTACTTCATCGATAACAGTTGGTTCAAGATCGACAAAAATGGCACGAGGAACGTGCTTCCCAGCACCAGTTTCACTGAAGAAAGTATTGAAGGCGTCGTCGCCTCCTCCGACTGTTTTGTCACTTGGCATTTGTCCATCGGGCTACAAAACAAAAAGAACACAAATTATTTTTGTTTGTGGGTGTATTAAGACTCAATTCGAAAGAAATATAAACGAAAACAGACAAGCTTAGACTTATTTCTATTCTAAAATGAATAAAAATGAAGTCCCTAGGAAATCAAAATAGTCACAGAATAGCCGTCTTTACCAAAAACACATTTGTGCATCATCGACAAAAGAAATCGAGCCACTGACTTGAAAGCATCACATGTCAGCTAATTTTTCATATTCAAGAAATAATAGATAAAATAGATCACAACTTTAAAAATTATAAATACAAGAATAAATGTTTGCTCTCTCATATGAGAAACTCTAATTACAACCCTAGCGGTATATTACGAGGTATATTCTGCATATGTGTCGACATGAAGTAGGCGTGCAAACGCTACCTCAATAGAACATTACGTGACAAGATCTCACAAAACAGAACGGCTCTAGCTAGGAGAGATTAAGAGCGATTCGAGCAACATAAAAGCATAATCAACAATCGAGACCAGATCTTATCAAAATACCATAAGGAATCTGAGAAGTTCGAAGTGAGTAAACGAGAAAGAGAAAGCGAACCTGAATTCCATGTTCGAGGCAGTAAAGCTCCCAGCAAGCATTTCCGACCTGAATACCAGCCTGACCGATGTGAATCGAAATGCACTCTCTCATTTTCGCTACGAAGAAGAAACCAAATAGCGCTGAAGGCTGATGAAAATCGGAGTCGAGAGATCGGCGGCGTTTATCAAGACACCTTTCACAAATGGTGTTCGTTGCTACTGCACAAGAATCTATTTATAGCGGAACCTGCGTGGGGTAGAGAATTCAAATTTCAAAAACCTAACTGTGATAAGGAATAAAAATGGTTTGTTTGTTAACCGCGGTTGAAAATCAATGGTCACCGTCTGAAGACAGCCTGGCTTTCCTTGTCCATCGGTTAACCACAGTTAAATTCGCCCGCCCAATTTGAAATAAGTCTGTTTGGAAAAAGGGCCGGAAATGGGGAAGTATTACGTGCCTGCCATCCATGGTCGCTTTGTGTGCAGTTAAAGGAAAGCGCACGGTCTTCGAGTAACGGTAATAAAATTAATGGATCTGGTTTCTGTGAGGAGGGCCTGGTTGAACCGCGGCTCAGTCAGTCCGGCCCAATTAAGAATCAATGCATGCAAGTATGCAACCCGGATTAGAAACTTTCGCATCCCATCTTGAGGTTAATATCTTTTACAATTTGGAATTTTCCCTAAATGTTAAGCCTCTTTAGTCATCGACCCCTCATAATTTTGGTCAACACTTTTTCTTCTTTGCCAACGCCTTTTGCTTTCTAAAAGTTCATATTTTGTTACCAAAAGTTGAAATTACTCGCCCCAAGATCCTCACACCCCGGCCCGACAGTTTATGGAAGGGTAAGTCACAGTGATTCAGTAGGCTAGAGATAGAAGATTTTTTGCCTACACCCATTAGGAGCTACCTCACATTAGAGGTAACAACTCTCACACTACGACTGTCAGACTTCGAACCTTGGCACTTGTTACCAACTCTACCATCTCTGAACCGACTCAGCTAAACCTGTGCGGCAAAAAAAAAGTTCATATTTTGAGTAGAGGGTATGGTTAATACTTCTGTGCACTTGGGATTATGAGTGAGAAAACCTTGTACCCAAAAGGCGAAATCTTTCGCCCCTAGGGCCCCCACACCTCGACCCGACAGTTTGTGAGGGGGTTAAATCACGGTGACTCAGCGGCCCAGAGATAGAAGGTCTTTACCTGATATCCCAATGAAGTACTCCAACATTGGAGGTAACAACTCTCACACTAGGATAGTGCGGACGTCGAACTTAGGCTCTTGTACCCAATCTACCATCTCTGAGCCAACTGAGCTATGCCCGTGCGGGCAAACCTACCTTCACATGCGTGGTCCCGATCCGACTTGTACCTAACGGGTCTTTTTAATTGGGTATCGATAGAGATTTTATGTTGTGAGTCGGGTTGAAAAAATATTGCATGTAATGGGTTAGATACAATTTCAACTCGACTCGACCTAAAACCTGCACAATCAAGGACGTTATAAGGTCCTTGATTGTATAAATAAAAAATAATAAGGTTTTCATAAATATATTCACAAAAAAATGATAAAATCTCATTTTAAAAGACTTGGAGTTTTAAAAAATGGTACTGACACACATTCAATTGAAGTCTCTACTACATCTCGCTTAACAAATATGAGAGTATTTCATCTATTGTGAAAATAAAGAACACTTTTATGGTTTTCATGGCTTTGAAAAACTATCTTCTTTTTAATACTAAAAATTATAACATATGAAAGCAAAGAATCAGCCTTGACTTTTTGTAAGGTATAATTATTATCCATCTATGACCTTACGAAGTATATGTTGTTTATTCAAAGTTAAGTTAACAAGAGCTTAAAATTATTTATTTTACACTTGAATAATGTATTATATTGATTTTAGAATATATATTATTTTTAAGAGATATATTTCTATTTTTTAATAATTTGACCCGTCAACTTAATTCAAACCTACGCATGTTGGGTCGAGTTCAGGTTAAGTCGGTACCCTAGTCTGAACGGATTATAAATTGTAATTCTTAATATGTCGGGTCTGGTTGATTTGAGTGTCAACCCGACTCAAGCCGGCTCATGCCCACCCCTATTTGGGATGAGTATGAGTCGAATCGAGTCTGATCTTATACATTATTCGAGTTTGACTATTTTTTTCAAAACTATTTTGCATATAAACGACGATTAACACATTTGAAATGGTAAATTACACATATTTAGATTTATTATATGAATTTAAATGATTATTGTTGAAACATCAACAAATATGTTTCAAAAAAACAACTCGAACATGTTAGCTACATTGGGAGTTAGCTACCCCACTTTTTTGTTATCACTTTCATTTTCATTTAAGACCGAGATTTAATTTTCTTTCAAAGAAAAATAAATGTTTTTCTCGAGAAAAATGTTGGTGATCGACACGAGTCCTTGTCACGTTTCGTCGGTCCCCACCACTCAGATCTCTTCGAGCACTCGACATGTTCTCGAATGCGATGCCCGATAACTACAAGTCCTCGCCGTGTCTACACAAACCGATCGAATGAACTTGAAATTGAAAAGATCATATTTTATTTTTAATTTATTGATAATTATGTAAATGATTTTAATTCATAAACAAGAGACAAGTAGGAGAATTAAGGAACAAATCATAGTCTTCAAAAAACAAATGGGTTCCTTCGAGGCAGGTCGCAGAATCCATGGATAGAACGCGGTCTCAGGCGTCCAATCAGAAACCAAAGAAATCCAGATTCCCTTCTCTCTCTCTCCTCCGACCAAACCCAAGCCGTCCAAACCCACCAAAAATTCAGAGAAAAGGTCAAAACTTTCCTACCCCAACTACGACCCTTTCTTCAGAAACCTAACCGGACCCAAACCCAATCCTCCCCTTTGCGCAAATTCTGTTCGCTGAAAAGCTCCGGCCCCTAATCGCCACGATTTGCCGACGAAGGGCTAGCGATGGCGGTGTCCACCAGCTTCGGCGGCGCTAAATTCGAGGCTCTTCTGTCGATATCTGCGTCCACATCATCGCATTCGTCCCGTCGGCCACCTGCGTTTTTCAAGCCAATTCGGAGTAGAAGGTGCCTAATTCAGAAAGGAAAGGTTTCTTTGTCTAATCTGGTGAGGTGCGAAGTTTCTATACCTGAAGTTGTGGCTCAAGATGGTGTGAATCGTGGCAATGCTTATAGTATCTCTGCGCTGGAGCAGCTGAAGATATCTGCAGCTGATAGTATGCCCTTCTCTTTCTGTATCTGTTGTATTTTTTGTGCTTTTTTTTTTAATTTGGTCGAATTTTCTGAAATAATAATTGTTCTTGCTGGTTTATCTTTCAATATGATGATCGTTCACTAAAGAGAAAGCTTTTGGCCGCTCCCCAAATCATCATTAGTTCTATATTTATCAGCTGTAGTTATTCTTCATGTGATTGGTCATTTGCACTATGAATTTCTTCTCTTCTGCATGATTTATACCAAGCTTTCAACTCGAATTCCAACAGGATATACCAAGGAAAGGAGCAGCATTGTAGTTATCGGGCTTAGCATACATTCAACACCTGTGGAAATGCGCGAAAAGCTTGCGATTCCGGAAGCAGAGTGGCCCCGCGCAATAGGGGAGCTATGTAGCTTAAACCATATCGAAGAGGCAGCCGTCCTCAGCACCTGCAACCGAATGGAGATATATGTAGTCGCCTTGTCTCAGCATCGTGGCGTGAAAGAAGTGACCGAATGGATGTCAAAGGTCCGTTTTTGTATCCGTTTTAATATGTGTTTTTGCGTCGATTGAGAACTCTTTTAACATCTTTTACTTTTGAGGATCGAATTTGTGTATGGTTTTCAAAGCTATTTGAATTTTTCGATGTGTTGATTTCGAATTAGGATTGAATGAATTTGTCTTAATTTGGCAGACGAGTGGAATCCCGGTTTCAGATATTTGTGAACACCGGTTTTTATTGTACAACAAGGATGCCACGCAGCATATTTTCGAAGTTTCTGCAGGGCTCGACTCTCTTGTTCTGGGAGAGGGGCAGATTCTTGCTCAGGTTAAGCAAGTTGTTAAAGTCGGACAAGGCATCGTGGGATTCGGGAGGAACATCAGCGGACTTTTCAAGCATGCAATCACGGTCGGGAAGCGGGTCAGGACCGAGACGAACATAGCTGCCGGGGCAGTTTCTGTGAGCTCTGCAGCCGTCGAATTAGCCTTGATGAAGATTCCTGAAACGTCACATTCTACGGCCCGGATGCTTGTAATTGGAGGCGGGAAGATGGGAAAGCTCGTGATTAAACATTTGGTTGCGAAAGGTTGCACAAAAATGGTGGTTGTGAATAGATCCGAGGAGAGAGTGGCAGCCATTAAAGAGGAGCTCAAAGGTGTCGAGATTATCTATAAACCGCTCTCGGAAATGTTGGCTTGTGCAGCCGAGGCGGACGTGGTTTTTACGAGCACGGCCTCGGAAAGTCTTCTATTTTCGAAGGAGCAAGTAAAGCAACTCCCCTCGGTCGGTCATGGAGTCAGGGGTCGGAGACTTTTCGTCGATATTTCTGTTCCTCGTAACGTGGGTGCATGCGTCAATGATCTCGACCATGCTCGGGTTTACAACGTAGACGACCTGAAGGAAGTAGTGGCCGCCAATAAAGAGGACCGGCTTCGGAAAGCAATGGAAGCTCAAGCCATTATATTGGAGGAGTCGAAACAATTCGAAGCATGGAGAGACTCGTTGGAGACGGTTCCGACTATAAAGAAGTTGAGGGCTTATGCCGAGAGAATCCGGGCAGCTGAGCTCGAGAAATGCTTGTCGAAGATGGGGGATGATATCTCGAAGAAAAGTCGAAGAGCCGTTGATGATCTTAGCCGTGGGATCGTCAACAAGCTCCTTCACGGTCCGATGCAGCACTTGAGATGCGATGGGAACGATACCCGAACTCTTACCGAGACTCTCGAAAACATGCATGCACTTAACCGAATGTTCGGCCTCGAGACGGAGATAGCCGTTTTGGAACAAAAGATTAGAGCCAAAGTTGAACAATCCCAAAATTAGGTAAGCTCATCTTCTACCTTTACTCACACTCAAATTGGAATAAGAACAAAAGTTAATCTAATTAGCACAATTAATGAAACAAATGTTGCATCGAATATCTCATATTCTAATCGGGAAGCTCGAGACAAAGTCGACAGACAAAGTTTAGACATTAAACTCATAAACATGGAAGAGATCGAACCTCGTGTAAGGCAATATGCTTTCTTCAGTTTCGATATTTCATCGTCTCTTTTTCGAACCCTATAGTCAGAAATTGTTTGGCGTACTCCTCGACGTCAAACCGGAGCTTTTTAATTTCTGCTTGAATGCTCGTGTCCGATTGCATAGTTCCCACGAAATCCTTTAATTTAGTACCTGAGCAAACAATATCACGAGCATTTAGCGTGCGGGTTGACGAAGAATGTACTCGGAGTCCCTTGATCTTCAAGGCCAACTTCACAGCTGCATCGAAGAATTCGGCTACTTTTACAAAATCTTCCTCAGTAAATCCTCTTGAAGTGAGAGCAGGGGTCCCTGAGTTACCAGAACTTCCTTTAGGACTTCCCAGAGAGATAAGCTACGAAATAAGAGGGAAAATATATATATATCGGTCAACCACAGGAAAGCGAAAGCCATACCCATTCGGATGCCACCTGGAACCATAGCAGATACGTCGCCTGGAACAGTGTTTTTATTGGCTGCTATATGGACTGCCTCTAAAACCTTTTCAACTCTTGAGCCATCAATACCCTGGCCAAACCATAATTTCCAGTTAAAAAGATAATGTTACCTTGTTTTTCAAATTCACCAAGACTAAATGGTTATCAGTTCCACCAGATACAAGATCATAGCCCAACTCAATTAAACTCTGCACATGAAGTTGAGTGTGTCAGATAGATAACTCTTCTCGTCCCCTAGTTCGATTAGAAATAAATAGAGCAGCAACTCACTAGACCAAAAATCCAAATTTACTGCTCCATTCTCAGGTCAATATATGAAATATGAGACCAGATCATAGATGAAAAATCATTTAAAATGCACGAGGTAGGTCAAGAGCATCGACATGTGAATATTTTGCAAAGGAATAAACCTTTTCAGAGATACCTGTGGGGCTGAGAGCATATTTTGAGGAATTATGAAGAACTTTCTCTTGGTAGGCTTTGTACTCCGGAGTGGTTGCCTTGAATATAAGAACAGAGAAAACTTTAAGAGACAAACACATTTACAAAGCCAGCAGCATAATAATCAAGATTCTTCCTTTTTTTTGGTCAATATTACAAAAAAAAAAAAAAAACCTGTTTCAGTGCAACTGCCAAACCGGCTATAGTGTGGTTGTGTGGACCACGCAGTGACTTGTGTGTTGTTGTAGTGACTATATCAGCATAATCGAAAGGGGATGGAATAACACCCGCAGCAACCAAACCACTAATATGAGCCATATCAGCCAACATTACAGCTTTCTGCTTGTCACATACCTGACAAAGTAAAGAACCATACCCATAATATCTCTTCTAAAATGTTACCAGTCTTTGAATGCACAATCAACCGCAAAGCCAAGAAATTATACCCTGCGGATACGTCCATAGTCATAAAGACAAGCATAAGCACTTGCACCAGCAACAATGAGCTTTGGTCGGAAAAGTGTAGCACTTTTTTCCAACTACGTATCATTCATGTGATTTAAATTCATTGAAGAGAAAAACAAATTCAAGAAAAGGGAACCGATTAGAATGATTAGGTAAAAAGCAATTCCTTCATAATTAAAAAAATATATCTTTGAACACATCATTTCTAAGAGGGAATTTCAGTATATCAATTCTACGAAACATTGTCCTTGAAATCAGTGACTTTGCTTTTTGGAATGCTAAGATAAGTCATGTGAAACAAGACAAGTACTAATTGTTTTAAAAGTTTGCAAAACAAACAATGAAGATGACATACATAGCACACTTATGAGAAATTACTGCATGAATGAAAATGGACTTTTAGAAGAGTGACGTGATACCTGGTCATAGTCAATATAGCCCGTGGTCTCATCCAACCTATATGGCATGGTCTCGAAGAATATTGACACAGCAGATATCTTCTTCGTATCTGTCTGCAGCATTAATATCCAGAGTCATCTGACGCAAATAAACAAGTATTCCTTCCATGAAAAGAAAGACGTGCATAAAACCTTCTTAAGCAAATGTAAAGCATGCAGATATATAAGAACAATATCTGTCACACTTCCCACCGTTGAAAACATAAAATATCACAGCTTTGAAGGAAGAATGTCCATCAATCGCAACAATGAATCGTCCCAAGGAAGCATACTTTCTCTTCCAAAAAAGAAACAGGATGTGCTTTTCGATAACACATAGCATAAGTCAAAGCTTCCGTAAATTAGTTGAAAACAAATCAGTTAACTTTCCAGAAAACTTCATCCAAGTATTCATATACACAAGCATAAAAGCATTAAATTACCTGATAACCATGCGAAAGATGTCCACCATGTGGCAAATCAAGAGCCATAATCCTCTGCTCGTACGGGTTCAGCTCAGTTGGTCGAGAGATGGCAGATCTAGTAACAAGTGTCTGGGTTCGAATCCTGCGCTGCCCTAGTGTGGGAGTTGTTACCCCCAATGTTAAGGTAGCTCCTTCGAGCATCAGGAAAAAAACCTCCTATCCCTGGGCTGCTGAGTCATCGTAACTTACTCCCTCACAACCTGTCGGGTCGGAGTGTGGGGGCCCTCGGGGCGGGGGATTCCGCCTTTAGGGTAACAAGAGCCATAATCCTCTCATGAGGTTTCAACAGACCAGTATATGCTTGGAAGTTTGCAGGGGAACCAGATAATGATTGCACATTGACTGCATGAACAAAATCCGCGATTTTCAATTTAGTCTATATTTTATGCACGGACGTACTTATTTACTTAATCGATAAAAAAACAAATAAATTGGTTATTTGGCTTCTCCAAAAACCCCAGCACCCGAAAAAGAAATATACTTTATATTTATCAATTGACCACAAAAGATGCTTATCAATTCATATTATTCATTTGTATATTTAGTCATATAGCATGGATCGCTCCCTCTCTCCCTCTCTCCCTCGTTCGTTCGTTGTGTAACGGGTGTCGTCTGAAACAGCTGTTCCTAGGTAAACTGCTGAAACTCAGACTATTTCAGTCTTTACTTTCGCCCTAAATGGTGCATGATCCATGTTCAGAGGTTTTCTCAGTGGGTTGTTTTTTTCTGTCCAGACCTGATCTAGGGTTCATTTTTAGGGTTATTTCTGAAAAGACATTTCTCATTTGAAGTAGCACTTGTCTACGGCAATGTCTTTTTTGCTATTTTGCGCTTGAAATGTGTTAGAATAATGGTGTTATCTGACTTTCTTAGAGAGAGAAAAATGGCTAGAGAGAAGATCCAGATCAAGAAGATCAGTAACTTGACTGCCAAGTGCCAGACAAGTCACTTNAAAAAATTCTAAAATCAAGTAAAATCTGACTCAAACTTAATAAAATCCGATATAAATCTTAAAATTAATTATAAATCTGCCCAATTACTTTAAAACTAACTCAAATATAATAAAAAATATATTTAATTGTTATATTTTAAATATATTTACTTTCAATGATTCGGTACCATGATAGAATATCGTTTGGCTAAAATACTTGACCTATTGTGTCAACTTTAATCGAACCATTTAAAATACAACGTTTAATCTTCATCGAAGATAGCTGCATTCTTTATTATGCGCAAGTTTTTTAATTCTTTCAATGCTAAGATTTTTAATTTCATGCAACTGAAAATGATAAGCGGATCGATCGACTATGTTTTACTTATCTTTGGTTGCACTTAATCTTGACAATGAAGTATTCAAATTTTGTTTTTCGACAAGTTATTGTTAGGTTTTACGGAATCTAATGTAGCTTCATGTTCCTCTGTTTCTTTTAGGCCCATGTCTGTAACCTTAATTCTGTAAACCCTAATATATTTGCTGATGATACCGCCGTAGAGGTGTACTGATTGATGTTACCACGAAAATCCTCCATGTAATTTTCTATTATTTCGTCTTCTTAATCGTTGTCGGTATTCGAGATCTTATGAGTTATTGCAAGTTGAACTTATAAAAAAGGGCTTTTTTTTCTTTCTGGTGTAGCATGAACGACATAATTGGAAGGTACAGCTTGCAAGGAAATAGCTTGAGAAAACTGGATGAACCCTCCTTGGAGCTTCAGGTTCTTCATTATACCTTTTCTAACTTGGTGTTGATGGTTAGTGTCGAAACTCAGGAAACACAATTTGCCTACAAAAATAATCGGCTGATCTTCGCGGAAAAAGTGTTTTTCGAACATTTGGAAACTATCTCCTCTTTGTTTCTTGAATTCGATAACGAAGACCCGGGTCTATGATTTTTGCGACGATAGTTTCATTCTATGATGTTTTAGTTTAAGCGATAATTAATTGAATTTATCGGCTAATTGTTTTATTATTTTAGCTGCTGGAGAATAGCAATTGCCGCATAATGAAAAAGAAAGTTGCAGATAAGGCTCCTCAAGTTCAACTGAGGTCATTTTTTAAACATATTTACTTTATGTTAATTACCCTAAATGTTAACTTTCAACAACTGTTTCAAACAATAGACATATGAGAGGTGAATATCTTGATGGTTTAAAGTTGGATGACTTGATGCAATTGGAGACATTGCTCGATGCTGGTCTCACCGTGTTATCGAAACTAAGGTTCGTACCGGTGATTTATGCAAAATAACGATGGATTTCTGTACCGATGAGTGGAAAATACTGTCGATGTTTGTAGGTCGAACGGATTACGAATGAAATTAACGTGCTCAAAGCTAAGGTTAGTGACTTAGTAGTTAGTACTATATTCTTGGGTAGTCTTTCTTAGAATAATTCCATTGATTAAAATTAGGGAAACCATGATGATTATGGTTAATATATGTCCGTTTTAAACGTTCAAAAATTGAAAAAAATTAGGGTTCCGATTCAACATTCAAGCTATATGTTGGTTCTACAGGAAGCCAAGTTGAAAGAGGAGAACGAGAAGCTAGAACAAATGGTATAAATCTTGAAGCTTTCTACTTCTGATAACAGTGTTCAAATTATAAGTTCTGAAAATAAATTACTAGCAGGCAGTAGTGTTGTCGAAAGAGAAAAGACCCGAGGAAGGCGTGTCGTCCGATCAATCAGCCATGAACATTTGCAGCTGCAACAGCGGCCCTCCGATCGACAATGATGGCTCTGATACTTCCCTCAAACTAGGGTAAGCTCCACTTTCATAAGATGGGAACAAATCTTATTTGGCAAATATCAATGATAAGATGTAAATTTTTGTTGTTTGCATTGTGGTTTGAAAGCTTGTATTTTGACTTGTAAAGAACGTTAAAGAATTTATAACGCGGTTTTGCTTGCAACTAGGCACGGTCTCGTCTAAGCTCATGTTTCTCTTGAAGGTTAATTCGAGGCTCTCAATACAACTCTTAAACTGTATTAGTTGACCTGATGAATATTTCACATACTTTTTCGCACTTTACTCATTGAAGCTTGATGTTCTTTAAAGTCATTGGTAACTATTAAGTTATAACATGTGCAAAGCAGCGTACGTGAAGACATTCTCCATCTAAATTGGTTGAAAATTGAGATTTTTTTTGTGTAACTTCCAACCAAAGTGGCCACTCCAACTACCAAATAGTTGATTTTTTGGTTTGAAGTCCAAAAATCCGTAGTTAAGCATATTCTCTAACGACTCTTTTTAATGTGCCCCCCATGGATTCATTCTTGTCTTTCTTGTAAATCTTTTCAATATCATGAGCCACGATCTTGCATGATGATATAATGAAATATATTTGAAATGATGGAACAGATTCCTAAAACCTTTTCTTTCAGCTATTCGTATGGAGAGTTCATCTTTGATCAGCATTGTAGTTAGGAAGTGACACGCACTAGATTGCGAAAACATTATGTTATCTCTGTCTCTCTCTTCTTTAATAAAAGACAACTTATTTTCTTTACCATCAATTTGAGACATATGTTCAAATATTTCAACATGTTAGATGTTCTAGACTTGTGCAGAGTGACATCGGAATAATTGTTTATGTGATTATATTTTAATTGGTATAGTTAAAATNAAGAGACAACATAGTTTCCGGCAAGGGCTGAAATAATACTGAAAATTAATACTTCGTTACATTTTGACCTGCTTAGCTATTCATTATGGATACTTTGGTTGACTTCCTTACTGTGCTATCTCGAATTATATACATGCCTACTTTAAGCTGGATATTGTAAGTTCTGATGTCGCAATTGCTTCATTATGGATATAAAAAAATGAACGCAGTCACTTCTATTGGCACTCTACTATTTCTCCTGCACGAAAAATGCTGTGGTGGTCCATTTTACTAGTCGTCGGCCATTTGAGCTAATTGTTTAAGTTTAACAAATAGTTAATCATGTGGCAGAATGTGTCGTAGTTTTCCATACTTATAAGCTTTCTGACTACAAAAAGCTTTAGGCTTGCTAAAATTAGATTTGAGTTTTACTTAATGTTGGTCTAGGACAGAAGAGTGCATTTTTACACATGAACTTGAAAGTAACATTTTCTGTCCTATTCCGTACCAAATTAACCGCCATGATTTTTTAGATTTTGCTTTCCCTGTGAATATTCAACTTTTATTTTGCATTTAGGGTGTGTTGTTTGTATTATTGAATTTTTAATAATAACTGGTTTTGACTTTCTTCAACCTGACACATTGATCGTGTTCTTTTATGCATTGGCGTCATTAGATTAATCCAAAAAATTATATTTAATTTTTATTTGCTATGTGTTTTAATTGTTTTCTAGATTGGGATTTATGTTCAATGCATTTTCTCAATTTTCCTGCAATTGAAAAATCTTTACCAGCCTCCCAGGATGCCAATCATGAAGCAAAGAAAAATGGAAATGCGACATATGCACACGTTGATTTAGTTGACCGTAACTGTAGAAGTGAAGATCTTGCTTCTCATGGTAACCTGTGCTCTGCTGGAGAGTACTTCAGTGCAAATGGAGAGAAATCCTCAGTAGTTTCTGTACCGAGTTCTAATTGGACATGTCACGAAAAAGAAATGCATTTGGAAGTACTTGACTCCAGGGATTTTGATTCTGAATTAGGGAAAATATCTTCAAAGTCACAAGATGCCTCACCAAACAATGAGGTATTAAGTTGCTCCCTTTCAGGATCTTATTCAAGCATACTCTTACTTTCTTGTCTATCCATTACGAGTGTTTGGAATTTAAAGTTTCTATCATTTAATGTCAACTTAGTTGAGTTATTACAGAATGAACCGGTTGATACTATGTCCAATTCAAGTCACGGTCTGAATGAGGGTTGCACTTCAAGTTCTGCTTCTGAAATCGCAGTAGATGATGGTATGCTGTGATCTTTTGAAAGATTCTTTATTAGAAATCACTATATTGTGTATCCTAAATATAGATTTGGTGTTTATCACGTCCTAACTATGTTGCATTGAATCATTCTAGATCTGATGAATGGCTATACATGTACAAGTGTTCATGAGGACACGGAGAGGGTAAGGTCTCTTTTCTCTTGATATTGAGTATGGTATGCTGGTGAATTTAGATTTATCACAATGCTTTTGAATCTTGATTCAATGTTACATTCTTAAATTTGGCGATTGGCATAACTCCATGACTTTGTTATGCTCCCTAGTATCTCCCTTTCTCATTAGGAATTCACGATTAGGAGTAATTGCCATGATACTGACAAAAACTATTCCCCTTTAAGAGTTTTTGGAATGCCATAGATTCGCATCACCAGCAAAAAACAAATAACACAGTAAAACAGCCTCGAGTTCATAATTTCACAGACTAAGAAGGGAATAATCCTTTGGTCAGATGCAAAACAGAAACAATTCTCTGAAATATTCCTTGTTTTCTTCTACAGGTTACCCTTCCATATAGCATCTTTCCGCTCTGGGAACAAACTAACCTCCCCCAATAAGTACTTGTTAGCGAATCATTATAACAACAAACATAACCCCATAACACAACCACTAAACAACCTTATGGTGTTCACTCTGCACCTTCATGCTCGGGCTCGAGCACCTAAATTGTGAAGGAGCTCCATACTAGCATCTTTTGAGCATTGTTGGCAAAGTCGAAGCTTCAAGCCAAGGTGGCTTGACTTGATGGGCATTTTCGAGCCACTGGTTCTAAGCATTGCAACCCTAACGAAACATAAAAATGTGTACTCATATCCTGACTTGCCAGAACCCCATTAGATAACTTTTTTTTTTGTTATGTTTGGAAATGAATTAGTCTGAGCTTAGGCAAGTATGAAGAGGCTTTGAATTGTTGTCTCACATTTAAACTGTGGAGCACTTCCATTTTCATCATTGTGTAATGGAAGCTTGTAGATTCAAACACATGATACTTTTTGAAACTCTGCTATCTGCAACTCGAATTTGTCCATATTTTTTTTATAATAGTCAGAGTTTTCTTCAAGTCTTTTTAGGATCTTCTTCATCATTTTCAGTGCGGAATTGGAATGCCTGTGATACAATTGATGAGCATCAAACGATCATATTTCCATAATACAGTTATAAAATAATAAAAATAGAAAATAAAGTATCATAGTCTGTCCCTCGAAAAGTAGACACTCTTGTAAAGAAGTTTTCATTCAAATAATACTTTAAAACTATTATTACTAAATCACCCCCTAATATATTCTCAACTTTATTCTAGTTCTCCCTTCCTTAGTTAACATCAATTATGTTTTTCTTCTGTTTGCAGGTGAATGTAAACCAGGAGATCGTTCTTTATCCAGATTATATAGTATATCGAGATAATTATTGCAAGTCTCTTTTAACCTTTTCACATAGTGGCATCAAAATCAATAGTATTGCTGCATGTGGAGATCTAGGGTTCTTCAACTTTGAATGGGCAGTTGATGATCTCATTAGTATTGAATGTCAATGGTTTCAAAGGGTGAGTGAATATTTTGTGATTAGATTATCTCTTTTCCTCCTATGTAATTTGAACTGAACATTTTCTTATGTGGATAATGTTCAGCTTGACACGATCATGATCAAGCTTCTTGTAATATCGAAGGATGCAGTTCAACCGGGTCTCAGATGTGACACTTCGGGTGAGTGAACTCTGATGGGTGGTTAAATTGTAGGGTCGTGCATGAGTACATAGTTCAGATTGTTAGCATCTCACAACTTTTATTGGAAGATTTTATTATTTTATTTTATTTTTATGGGTGTTCGGTTAAGTTTCCTTGAACTTTGACTTGATTCCACTAGGCCTTGGAGAGTGAAGTTTTGCAAATTAGTTGCCTTTCATTGATTTTGAGTTAACTCATACATCAGAGCTCGTTGGAGAGCATACCTTAGAGCTACCAGCTGATCTGGGTCTTAAAGCTTTCAGATTTACTGTTTCATTCTTTCTTCTTATTTTGCTAAACTCTTTATTCTTCTGTAGTTCATTAAAAGGATGCTGATCATTGACAGAATTGATGCATGAAGAAAATATCAAATATTTTCCTTTGAGACATGCAAAATATTCATTGTCCGATGCTCATGAGACTAGAACCAAATGTTAACAAACTTTTCTAAGATATCAAATATGGTTTTCATATGAGCACTAAGTTGTGGCAAATTTAAGTCCTATGATTTGTACTTGCTGTTTTCTAGAATTGTCCTTTGGAAATTTTCTTATTTCGAAATTAGTCTGATTTTTTTGGGTTTTGGCTTCATACAAAAAATTTCCTCTGTTCATCTGTTTTTCAATTTCCTATTTTACCGGTAAACTGTTTCTAGGTATTGAGGAGATTAAGGTTGCTGTTGCTGACTCAAACTGGTCTGAGAAGCAGGGAAAAATCAAGTCATTGAATTTGAAATACATGGCTATCTGGGATAGTTTGCCCGAGTAAGTTTTCTATATTTGTTGTATCTATCACATTTTTGGAGTTATTAGGCTTTATCATTAGAACATGAAATTATTGGTTTAAAGACTTGGTAGTAAACTCAAGCTATAGCAGGGTGACTTTGAATTCATTGTTAATGTGCTTGTATTTCTGTTTTGAGGGATTCCATACATTATCCCACTAAATTCTTTATCTTAGTTATTCTTGGACTTTGACTTTTTGTGAATCTAGTGCATGCTACAGAAATCAGTACTGCACAGGGTACTTGTTTTTATAATAAGCTTTAGTTCTTATTAATTGTACTTTGTACAATTAAGTGTTGACTAAGCACTATAAAGAATATTCTCCAGAATATAGGCTTGATTAATTTTTTTGTTGGTAGGGTTGATTGAAATAGATCAACCTTCTGTTTCTATTGGATGAAATTATATGATTTATAGGTAGTGCTTTTTTTAGAAAGCATGTGCAGGGAAGCTTAATATTAGTCAAAAATGGATGCTTTAATTTGTGAAATGTATGACAGACAAAAGCATGTATAGACATTCTAAGTACTCTCATTTGATTCACCCATTCTATCAAGTTTTCTAATCAAAGAAGTTGATGTTCATTACAGTGCAGACAGAACGACTGATGGCAATTACCCACTTGAACAGAAGCATTATTTTCCCATGTAAGCTAGAAGTCTTTGATTTGTCCTGATGTTAATGTAAACTTTCTTTGCTGATATCGCGCTTTGTAGTTCTAGTTTTTGCTTCACACAGGATTGATTAGTTTTCCACTGTTGGTCCCTGAGGCTCTAGACAAGTTGGCTGCTACACCCAATTATTTATCAAATCTTTGCTTTTGTAGTTTGAATAGATGTTTTCCATGAGATTGTTATGTTTGATAATTAGTATATAGAAAAAGCATGGAGTCTCCTATATGGTTTTTTATAGAAACCAGTCGTCTAAGAAAGAGTTAAAATAGCTTGGTCGAAAGAAAATAAATTCAATTTAAAGTTTTTTCTTTCTAGTTGGAAATGACCAAAATGAAAAGATAAATCATGTATAATTTATTGGTACTATGGATAACCATGAGAGTGACTTTTGCGGGCAATAGAGTGGAGAGCAAGAACAATATCTTTAGAAATACCTATTGTAGAAGGACAGCTCCATTCAAGTAGTAAGCAAGGGTAAATCAGGTTACTATACCAGCAGTGGAAGTGTGCTTGGGGTAGGAGAGGAAAAACAGTAAGAGGAAATAAGAGATACTTTTAATGATTTTGGTAACATTTCATTGCAAGCTAGTTGTTTGTGAGTTTATTGGTAGACTTGTTTATTTCCTTTATTTTCTTGTCTCTGTGGTTCATCATGAACAATGAGCCGAACAGATAGACATTGCTTTATAGGTGTTGGTTAGATCATTTTCTTGATTTCTGATCCACTATTATGCTAATGATGAGAAGACCCTGATGTCCTTGTCTCAGTCTATTTTCTAGTAGTTATTTCATTTAGTGATGGGGCCATCTCATTTTCATAATAATGATACCTGATCTAATTGTCTTTTGAGTTGTCAGTTCCATTAATGTAATTTGAAATTTTGTACTTTTTCACAGTTTTGATGAGCTATTTGAAGAGGTTGTCTATCCAAAAGGAGATTCAGATGCTGTTACCATTTGCAAGCGAGATGTTGATCTATTACAGCCTGAGACATTTGTAAATGATACAATAATTGACTTTTACATCCAGTACGTGAGTTTACATTGATTGTTAATACTGTTCTCTCATTAATATCTAGTAGTTTCTGTCTATGTTTAAAACTATGTGATTTTGTACTCATGCCGAATACAGTTGCCTTTCTATTTGGATCTTTTGAACATATTATGTTTGGATGTTGTTCCTCTATTTTTGCTCTTAATATTCTTTAATTTCTGGTCACTTTAAAATTAGATGTACATCTAAATCTTAATCTGTTTGTGCCTTTGTTTTTGGGTTCCATTTTAAGTGTCACTTTTCTAAAATTTGAAGTGGTTATCAGGTATTTGAAGAATCAGATTGATGATGAGGAAAGAAATAGATTTCATTTTTTCAATAGTTTCTTCTTTCGGAAGATGGCTGACCTAGATAAAGATCCATCCAGTGTTTCTGATGGCAGAGCTGCTTTTTTACGGGTTCGAAAATGGACTAGGAAAGTTGATTTATTTAACAAGGATTTTGTCTTCATTCCCATAAACTTCAAGTAAGTTTCTTTTTTCTTCATTTGGTGCAAATAGGTCGTTGCACTATTGCTTTATGCATTATGTTTATGCAATGCTAGTTACTAAACTCTTACCTTTATTTATTTTTGCATGATGTGACAGTCTTCATTGGAGTTTAATCATTATATGTCATCCTGGTGACATCATTAAACACAATGGTAACGTCTGGTTGAGCATCAGACTTAGTTATTTATGTTTTAATATTTTATTTATGAATCAATCATTATGATTGTCATATAACAGACGGAGACTTGAAGAATTCTGTTAGAGTGCCTTGCGTGTTGCATATGGATTCTATTAAAGGAAGTCATGGGGGTCTTAAAAATCTTATTCAAAGGTACCTTACGTTTTATCTAGTTTCGTTCCTGATATAGAAATATACTTAGCCAACTTGCAAATGTCTCTTTGACATCTGGAAATTTCAGTTACTTGTGTGAAGAGTGGAAAGAGAGACAGATGACGACACAAGAAGATATTTCCTCCAAATTTTCAAGCCTTCGGTTTCTCCCTCTTGAGGTTTTTATTCTTTTCTAACAATTTGGTCCAAGATTATACCACCTGTAGTTCGTGTGAGATCCTTTAATTTAGTTTCGAATGTCAAAGTATCTGGATCATTTTTTGTTTATTTCTTTATCTTATGTATAACTGGGGAGTAATTTTTTTCTACTCTCTCAATTTTTATATGATTAATTTTTCTTTTCTATATCTTATGAGGTCTTATAATTCTTCTATTTTCTGTAACAGCTTCCGCAGCAAGAAAATTTATATGATTGCGGCTTGTTTTTGCTTCACTATTTAGAGCTGTTTCTCAAAGAGGCTCCTGTTGATTTCAATCCTTTCAAAATTTCTAAGTTCTCCAAGTTTGTAAGTAGAATTCCTACCTAATAAACTGCTTATAGGACATGCTCTAACAGCATGGATTTTTAATATTAACTGAAATTCATATTATATTCTCTAATTTCCTTTTCCTGGCCCTTGTATTTCTAGACTATATAATCGTTGAAACTTGCCAAACTTTTTTAATCTTTTTAAATCACATTAACTATCTTACTTTTTTTTTATCGAAATTGAATTTGTATGTTTAACTGGTAAAAATGTTTTTTTTAATTGTCTCTGTTTAGTAGAGAATCTTTTTTGTTAGAAACTTTGAAAAAAAAATCTCCAAATATTATATTGAACAACATAACTTGAGTGATGCTATTTCTAGCCTATCTTCTTTTCTTCTCCTCGATGATTTTGGTTTATAAAAAAATTATCTATTTTTTCAGCTTAATGTGGATTGGTTTCTACCTAGCGAAGCTTCTCTCAAACGTGCACTGATTCAAAAATTAATCCATGAGTTACTTGAAAAGCGATCTCAAGAAACCCCTTTGGCTGCTTGTGATAACCAGAAGTCAAGACTCCCAAAAACATATGAGAATAAAAGCAGCCCCGATCATCTTTCGGAGAGATGCAATGGAATTGTATCAAACTCCCAAGCTGGTGAGGAGATTGAGCTCACTCAAATCTCAGTACCATCTGGAGACAACCAGGTAGTTGACAATTCAGTCCAAGTTGCCATGGATTTGTCTCCTTCGGTGGTTTCTTCTGGATCTCTACTTGAACCGCAACGATCATTCTCACAGTCATTGTCATACTTCCATTTTACTGGGGCTATGTCCACAATACAGGTATCGATCTCTCCCATTATCAAACTAGAGCTTAATTGGGGCTTCAATGGATAGAATTAAATATTGAAGTTACTCAGATTGTCACTGTACTCAGTTATCACAAGATTGAAACTGCTATCCGATAGATCCTATTGAATTATTGAACACTACACGTAAGAAAACATATATATTTTGAGAGACTTCGAGGGCTCTCCAACTCCACTCTTAATCACTACATCAATGTTGATTTCTCGTACCTTTAATACTCTCTAACTCTATTAACCTCCCTAAAATCCTTTTAACTTCTTTTAAATTTGATTAACTTTCACAAACTACCATCAACTATCGATTATGAATTACAATTGAGTTTTATCACCATCACTCTTTCCCCGTTTGTTTTGAATATATAACTTCAAAAGGCTTAAGTATTTTGTATCTGACCAAGTTTATTAAACCATAGCCTTGAAAGAGAGAAGACAGAATGTTATTTTGAAGTATTTGTAAATTTCATTTTTCTACCTTAATCATGACATGAGACATTAAATCAATCATTTGATACTTTTGTGTTGTTATCGGTTTTTTATTAGAACCATGGCTGTAGTGGGTTTTTCTTTGACTTGTTTTCTTATTTCAATACTAGGAAGACGGCGAAGAAGAGTGCGGAGAGCCTTTTGGGTATTTACCTACGGAGATCGGAATAGAAAATGAAGATGGTTTTCCATATTCATCGCACGGTTTTGATGTGGATGCATCTTATGACTTGGGAGTGTCCACTCGAGATGAGCAAAAGGATGTCGACTCATCATCCCCTCAAACGTCGGCATGCTCTTCCAGTTCGAGTGACTCAGATGATGTCGGGATTATTGAAAATATACCAAGCCCGAGTCAGAAAGTATGGATCTCTCCATCGATTGAAGATGAAATTGATAGTCCGCCAGACACCGACAAGTTTCACGATGCGGTCGAAACTCACCCTTCCTCGTGTGAAGAAAATCTCGACATCTCACCAAACGAGGAAGTTGAAATTGTAATGCAAAATGCAGTGTTGGAATCCTATGAGGTCGGGGAATCGGATGACCTCGAAGAACATCCTGCGAAGAGGCTAAGATCGGCGTGCTCTCTTGACGCGGTTGAAGGTAATTAACAAGTGTGATGAATGAATGATCTGTTACCGGTTTATGATTTTAGAGGCATCTTTCATCTTTGGTCGATATCCTCAATATATGTAGAAATGAAAATATAAAGTTAGATCATGATGATTTTAGAGGCATCTTTCATCTTTGGTCGATATCCTCAATATATGTAGAAATGAAAATATAAAGTTAGATCTTGATTGTCAAGTAGATCGATAAAACATATAGTGTTTTGAATCGATGCTTTTTTGGATACTCTTNCGATATCCTCAATATATGTAGAAATGAAAATATAAAGTTAGATCATGATGATTTTAGAGGCATCTTTCATCTTTGGTCGATATCCTCAATATATGTAGAAATGAAAATATAAAGTTAGATCTTGATGGTCAAGTAGATCGATAAAACATATAGTATTTTGAATCGATGCTTTTTTGGATGCTCTTAGCGACAATATTTGCTCAACTACACTTGTAATCACCCGTTGGGCGAAAGTGTTCGGGTATCCAATCTTACATTATTAGGAAGTGAAGACCGAGAACGGTTTGTAAATGAAAATTGTCTTTTTTAGCGTAATGTGTTTTGGGCATTGGTCATAAAGTAAATTTTATCGTTAATTAGCATAAAAATGAAATTACCATGCTATTTTTGCACTAAATTTCTTTATTTTTACACCCCATCCGAGTCAAATAGTTTACGCGCATATTGCAATAATTAGAATTGAGTTCATGTCAATTTATTTTTATACCCGTTCGAAACTCGCCGTAAAATTCTAATTAAGCGAAATTATATAGAAAACAACATCTAATGATCCTAACATGAATTTATCGGTTTGGCTCAAATGGAATTTGTGTTGTACCCGAACTCTATCATCTACTAACCGGTTGGGAGAAAACTTATTTTAATATATATTTTTGCATAAAATGCTTAATTTGAGTATTTCTGCTTTTTTTATTTTTCTTATTAGGTGATGAAAATGGCAAAATTTCTAATGTTCGGTTTGATTTTGGCTTTCGTTGCTTACTGGGCGATTCGTATGCGGAAATTATTGATGGTCGACGAACATTGTTCGAGAACCCCAATCTGAATGTACAAATTTTGTTTCTTACGATAAATTTGCACGATAATGAAGGAATGCAAGAAACCCGATAAGGATAAAATTTCTTCGCTTTGTCGGCTCCATGATTTGATTAAAAAGACCGAATTTAGTAAATTAGTTCCGGGTTATCCTTGTAAGAATGTTTTGCACTTTAACTCACCAATTTGTTTGGTGATTTCGTATTATTTATTTCGATAAACATAGGTATCGATGTGAGGACTCTATAAGCACGCATGAAAAAAGTACACTGAAATAACGTCCACTATGATTTGTTGCGTATTAACAATATGCATATAAAACATTTTCGATATGTTCTTAATGAAACTATTGTTGACAAATTAATAATTTATTCGTGTCTTTTAGAATTATGTATATTGCCAATATTGTGGTCCAATTTTCAAGAGTCGCCAATAAAGTAACTATTCGCCNAAAAAAAAAAAAAAACTTAAATCTAAGTAGAGTTAAAAATAATTTTGTTTTATTTTCATAAATTTGGACTAAACCATAAAATATTGTTCGGTCCGGGTGGGTTCCAAGACCTGAATCTCGAGGGACCAATTCCAAAATTTAGAACTATGGGTGCATGCGTTGGTTCAGAACCAGGCATGCCAACACCCACAAATTGAACCGAGAAAATCGAGCACTAGATGAAAACCGGACCGAAATACAGATGGTATCATCAGTTTCGTTTTATCCAACACAGAACCGACTTTGGTTATACTCCATATCGAACCGAACCAAACCGAACCGGACTTTTCTTTATCTGCTTTATATAAATTCTATAAAATAAAAAAGGTCACGTCGCTTTCGTCTCATCCGTCGTTGGACCTAGTTCCAATCTTTCCACAGTTTTCATATTTATTTGGCGTTTATGGTCACCTTCGTCGCGGTTGATTCGGAGGAGTTCAATGAGAGAACCAAATGGGGGGTTGTCGGCCATTGATGCTTCCTCATCTGGTAAGCTCCGATCTTCCTTCACGCTGTCGTTGTTGGATCGGCCGCTCGGAGATTCCATCTTCGTTGTTAAATTTTATCATTTGTTCTTCGCGTTTTCTTCCCTTTTTAGCCTCCTTTTCGTTTACTTTCTAGCGATTTCTGACAATGTGCACGTCCTGTCTTGTATCTACTGTTTTCTCTTCCTAGCGAGGGACCTTTTTAGACAATTGCATGATCTATTTACAGATGAGTTGCATGAAGTATTTGATTTGTTGCTTTGAACCGTTGGGCTTAGGTTTCCTTTATCTCATCTTTTCTTTGGCGATCTTGTCGCTTACGCTATATATAATGGATTTCGAACAGAGTTCATGAAATTCCAAATCATTGAAGTGTGCGATTAGATCATTACAAAGCTTGTCGATGGATTATAATCTGAAGTACGGGTGCCCTAGGAAAGGGAGATGTTTGTTTTTGCCCTTTCTATTGTAAATAGAAGATTTTTTTTTGTTAATCAAATAGGCAAAATTTTTGCGAAACAATGTCACTAATAACAGTTTGTCAGTGTCTAAGTATATATAATTGAAATGTGGAATAACATTCAAGATAAGTCTCTTTAAAAACTCACCATTTTTTGTTGGGAAATTAGAGAAACTTATTACAAAATTTTGTTCCAACGAAACTGTAGAGAACAATGAAGATGGAACGAGTTTGATCTGAAAAATCCGAATTCTATATGCAAGTAAAAATAATTTTGGGTGGAAATAAGACCAAAAAGTTTAATTGGTCAAGCTTATCTTAATTTGAGATTTGCTTGCTGGTACTCATACCTTCTTATTTAAATGTACTTCTTGATAATCTATATCCTGATGTCAGTGTTTTATTATTATCTTACTTTATTCTCAGAGTTTGTACTGGACCCTGCAAGATGCAGTCTTCTGAACTTAAAAGAGAAAAGAACACTAGTTCATGAGATTGCCTGGTGGTCAAAAGATGCCCCAACATTGCTTCATTCGTTTAGCCGAAGGGATTTGCTTGAAATGATCTGCATTGAAATGGGAAAAGAGAGAAAATATACAGGATTAACAAAAACTCAAATGGTTGATCATCTTTTGAAGTTAGTTTCTCAGAATTCCAAGAAAAGCAATGGCCACAAACTTCTTACATCTTCTTCAATCAATTCTCATGTTGGCATGAAAAGGCAGAGGACCACAGAACCACCCCTTAATGTTCTATCTGATTTCAATCATGATTCTTTCAAGACCCAAAAGGATCAAACTAATCTCCACCGTTGCCAGAATGTGGCCTGCAAAGCTCATTTGAATGCCGGAGATGCCTTTTGCAAGAGATGTTCTTGCTGTATATGCCATTGCTATGATGATAACAAGGATCCAAGTCTTTGGCTGACCTGCGGTGCTGAGGCTTCTGATGAGAATGGTTCATGTGGGATGTCTTGTCATCTAGAATGTGCATTGAAGCATGAACGAGCTGGTATCGTGAAGACCAGCGCTAGCAAAAAATTAGATGGGAGCTACTATTGCATTTCATGTGGAAAAGCTAATAGCTTGATGAGGTATATGAAAATTATTATACTATTACACTACTATGATTTCATCAGTTCATAGAAACAACTGGATGTTACATGTGCAGTACTAATGTTTTTTATGAAACACGTTTGGATCAATTTTTTAAAGTGTCCTATTTAAAGCACTTCAGATGCCAAAAAAGTTTCAATTCATGCTGGTTGTTTACGATTTAGCTTTTGCATTCTTTTGGATTTTCATGAAATTTTCGATAGTCAGAACAATACTCCTTTTGATAGTCATTCTTATCTAATAATTGAGTTTCCGCAGAACTTGGAGAAAACAATTACTCATTGCCAAGGAGGCCAGAAGAGTGGATGTACTCTGTCTCAGGATGTCCATAGCTTGCAGGATTCTCGGGGGAACAATAACCTACAGTGAAGTGCAGAAGATTTTGAAATTAGCCATAAACACGCTTAGCAAGGAAGTTGGGCAATTGGACCAAGTATGCTTAAACATGGGACGGGGCATTGTCAATAGGTTATCATGTGGCATAGAAGTTCAACGATTGTGCGCATCAGCAGTCGTGGCTTTTGATTCAATTTCCTGTGGTCCCAACCAAGATTTCTCTGAAAAGAGAGAACCGCTTCTGGGTAAGTTTTTTCAGTGTTTTTTACTGATTTCGTAATTTGAAAAGAGAATAATCGCTGTGAAATATTGATTTTTAAATTCAAATTAACTCATATGATCTTTTTGAATCCAGTGCTTATAAATATTCTCTTTTTGTGAAAGCTTGTCAGATCTCATTCGAAGAGTCCTTCCCTACCTCAGTGATGGTTGTGCTAAATTACGACGATAGTCTGGCGAATGATTTCACCGGAGGCAAGGTTTGGTATCGCACAGCGGACGAGGATTACCCGGAAAAGCCCTCATTCGATATTTTGAAAACCGAGAAGAGGTTCAAAATTGACAATCTCTTTCCTTCAACCGACTATTCCTGTAAGGTTTGTTTATATAGCGGCTCTGTAGTTTTGGGGGCCTGGGAAGCTAAATGGTCAACACCTACCCCATGCGGTCGGTTTGATATAGCAATGAAAAAGCAACGGAAGAGAGATTATAACACAATAACTCAACCCGTTAAGCCTGCAAAAAAGAAACTACAATGTGGGGAAGCTCTTTCCTCGACGACTATTTTACCCGTTTCTCCTTTGACGCCTTGTAAGACACCAAACGAAGTAAGCGGTCAAAGGGAAGCAAAGGAAAGCGATTATGAACATTCGGTCCGAGCGATAAAGTGGCTAGAACACGAAGGCCATATCAACGAAGATTTCCGGGTAAAATTTCTAACCTGGTTCAGCCTGAAAGCCGGGATGCAAGAGAGAAGGGTAGTGAGTGCTTTTGTGAGTGCATTATTTGATGACCCACCAAGCTTGGCTGGACAACTCATGCATACTTTCATGGATGAAATTTGCTCTGAACGCAAACCTTATTCTCCCCAAAGATTGTGTACAAGGCTGTGGCATTGAGTTACAGATGTTTCGTTTTTTGGTGGTCGGGTCGGGACGAGGGAAGAACAACTTCCAATGCAGGTTCTCGATTTCAAATTTCTGATATTTAATTTCTAGCAGCAAGATTAGTGAATATTTTTAAGAATTTATGATAATTTCATTGATCCATCTTGAAAATGGTAAACCATTACTGGTTGGCATCAGCATATTTTAGAAGATTCATCATGTTTTTTTGATTATCTATCAAAACCAGTATTTTTGAAGAAAATATGAAATTTTATTTTAATTTTTGTAAATGAATTTTAAATTTGTATGATATTGTTTGCTCCAATAACTGATCTTACGTTCAACACGTCGATTATTAATTGATATTAGAATACTATGTTTAAGTACGATTTGTGATTGGTACACTAGTCGGGTGGACTCGGCCGGTTCGGTTTGTTTGGTATAACTAATTAGACCTAACGAGTAAAATGTATAAGGGTCCGGTTAAAGGTTAAATTAACTTTGAGTTTTGGGATAATGAGCTAAAATGACCTCGGGTTTTAGGATAATGGGCTAAAATGATTACGAGTTTTAAAAAATGCTAAATTGACGACGGTGGACAACCCTTTTAGAGTGTTACCGTCCGTTTGATTTTTTATTTTTTTTAATTAAAAACTAATTAAATATTATTGAAATGTCTTTAAATGTCGGTTTGATTTATGGTATGATTTATTATAATTTTTTAAATTTCAAAAAATAAAACAATTCATAAAAATACGCATGTCAACAATATCGAACGTAGTTACAAGTTGCAGTTATTGACAACATTTTGTGATTTATGTTAAAAAAATTTTAGGGTCATAATTTTATGCTCGACAGTTTAATTTGGACTCATAATATGACAGTCAAAAGAGTTCGTCGAGATCCGCTAGATGAAAAATTTATAGAATTATTCATTGAGGTAGGTATTTTTTAATGAATTTTAATATTTTCTATATTAAAAATTATAATAATAATGTAATTGTTGAAAATTAATAAAAAAAATTAAAATATTATCTTATATTGTTATAAATGTGTGGTCAAAATTTCAAATTATTATAATTACATCTTATTGGTAAAACATTTTTTTTAAAATTAAAAGCTTGTAATTATTTTGGCCTATTATCTTAAAATTTGATGTCAATTTGACCATTAACCTAAAGTATAAATATGTAAATATATAAATAAATAAATATTTTTTTCTTGTTATTATTTTGTATAAAATCAACTCGATCGACGGCTCAGATTGAAGAGCTGCCGGAGCCTCGACTGCAAGGTTTTCTAGGTGAATAAAAATGGGGAAGATGCATTAAAATGGAGCAACTTTCGGAGCCATGCCAATCCACGATGGCTTTCCAGGTATGTCTTTTTCGTCTTCGCTATTTTTTCCATCTTTCTTCCTGTTGATTTATCACTGTTCTTTTTCGATCTTGAGAGATTCTATATCGAGAGGCCGTTTGTTTTCTTTTTCCTTTTTCGTTGTTCTGAGTATGTTCATCTAGGGTAATTGGGAAGTTTAAAAGGTTGTGAGGTTTAGAAGTAGTTTGTAGAGCTCCGTGAATTGGAATTTGCCCAAGTGTCTAATTCTTTGCAGCTTGAAATGTCGGAATGTTCTGTTGAAGATGGAAAGAGTTTGAATGGAAGGCTTACGTTTTGGGTTGTAAGAAAGAGTATACTGATGTGTAAAATATTCAAAGTAAGATTCAAGATGAAATCCATATGGCAAAACGCTTCAAACTAACCACCTACCCTAAATAAAACTGCTAATCCTCTTGTTCTTCTTCTTGTTGTTGTTCTTCTTCCTGCTCTTGTTGTTGTTCCTCTTGTACTTCTTATTCTTCTTCTTCTTCTTCTTCTTGTTAGTAGAGGCTTTAGAAATCTTGGGGAAAACAGAATAATTCTTAATGAGATCCCCACATTGTTTGTCATTAATATGTATATTTATACATAAATTTGGTATCAAATCTATTCATGTGTATCGTTCTGGATGGATGATAGAATAACTAAATAAACAATTTTAATGTACTCCTATAGTGGGGAAAATATTCTCTTAATGTGGAGGATATGCCTTGACATTCTTCTTCCTCTTGTTCTTGTTGTTCTTCTTGTTGTTTTTCTTGTTTTTCTTGGTCTCGGCTACTAATTTATGATGGCATTGTGGAAGTATTTGTCAGAGAACTAACCCCTATTCCATGAAACACCATGAATCTGGTTAATGAAGGACCAGAAATTTTATGAAATTGTTTTCCTTCTAGTGTCTAGCAAAAGAAAGATTTCTACCAAGGACGCTGGATAAGATCAATCGCAGTGGCCACCAATGCCTCCCTATTGTAAGAAGAAAAAAAGTTGGGAAGGCCAATTTCTGAAGGAAGCCCTGCACCAGCAGTCCATCCAAAAATACTAATGCTCTTCATTTCCAGTCTTAAAAGAGTCCTTCCAAAAATGCCAATGCTCTTCATTTCCAGTCTATGTTGAGCCTCAAACTATAAACTGCTTCCTCGTTGTACTCAATGAACCACCGTGACCTATCAACCACAAACTTAAAATCCCCCTCGCTCCCCCCATGTTGATTTATGTATCTCAGGTGTCTCAATTATCAAAGTGCATATTTTGGTTCAAATTAAACAATAAGATATGAGAGGTGATTTATAATGGAAAGAATAGCATAGCTGGAATTTCAATCTGTCCATAAATCAAAATAAAATTGGAGCCAAGTCTAAATACAGTGCTAAAGGTGAACTACACTGTGGAAATGACCCATTGCAATGACTCGTTGCAAGGATGCGTCTGTTACTCGTAGATAAAATACTTCACGACTGAAAAAATTTCTAAGAAGTACATGAATGCGTTTTAAGTATTCATCATTACATCAGCTAGTTAAACCTACGAACCGTATCTTTGGAAAATACATTGTCAGAATTCATAATGAACAATTCAAAATTTAACTAAATTCAGGTGTCTTTGTAAATATGCAATACTGTTTGTTGTTGCATCGGAAAAAACTAAATGATTTTGTGCAGACAATAAACTGCATAACAAGAAGTGTCTGTTCACCTACTATGGGCACTCAAAATTTAAATTATTCAGTCAGTTAACTTCTGAGCTGAACAATCATATTTTCATGATTAACAAAAATATGTATGCAAGTTGTTCAAGGATAGATAAAATTCCCTGTTAATTTAGCATGTTTAACTATCAAAAATATTCATTCTTTAAAGTTACTTTGACTGATAATATTTTTTTGTTATCTTGTCAAATATACGATGAATAATTGAATTGTGACATTCTATAATGTAAATCAGGGGTTTCGAATTGCTATGTCTTCAAGAGCAGGCTGCAGGAGTATTCACAGAAATTAGGGTTTCCCTCTCCTATTTATGAAACTATTAAAGAAGGGCCATCCCATGAGCCTTCCTTTCGTTCAGAAGTGATAGTAAATGGTGCAAGATATAATTCATTGCCAGGCTTTTTCAATCGTAAGGCTGCAGAGCACTCAGCTGCAGAAGTTGCTCTCTTGGAGTTGGCTAAAGCAAATGATAATCAATGCGTCTATCAACCTGTTGTAAGTATATCACCTTTTTTACGAAATTCAAATCTGATTAAGTTTGTGACTGGCAAAAGATATCTGTTGTTTAAACTTTGCTGTTCAAATTGGACACTACTTGAATAAAATTTTGCAATATTTACTTTTGATATTTAGTTTTGGAAGTGGTGTATATGAAGGAAAAATATGAAAGTGTATGGATTTTTCGTTAAGAAACAAGTAATGCTAGATTTATCTTTTTAGCATACATTTTTATAGTACATTCTGACGTGTCGAGTTGTGATTAATCTAATCAAAGTATATGTAATGTGTTACAGTCACAATAATAATTGATAATAATTATTGTACCAATTATAGTTCTACATGTCAGAAAGTACAATAAAATGTATTAAGACGATAAATCTAGACTTTCAAGTCGTTATTGAATTTTGTCTTGATTTAATTTTCCTTGACTGTTTCTTACATCTTCATCTTCCTCTTTTTTCTTGCCATTTTTCCTATATGGGATTTCCTCCAGGATGAAACAGGATTGTGCAAGAATCTGCTACAAGAATATGCTCAAAAGATGAACTATGCCATCCCGCTATATCACTGCCAAAAGGATGAAAGTGCAGGTCGAGCCACCGTCTACTCGTGCATTGTAGAAATTGGAGGAATTCGGTGTATTGGAGCTGTGGCAAAAACAAAGAAAGAGGCAGAGATCAAAGCCGCAAGAATAGCTCTATTAGCCATCAAGTCTAGCACCACTGAGCTGTGTTCATACAATGCTGGATCCTCTCTGTTAACTGTAATCCCATCTAAGAAAAGAGGAATAGAGTCAGTTGTTGCTACCAAGGAGGCTTCAGGTGGGCGCAAGGTGAAGAAAACTCGATTTAGAAAGAATAATTTCAGAAAGAAACTCAGAGAGAAGGACGTTAAAAAATCGGAAGATTCGATTGCGGTCGATTCAAAGGCAAATCCGACTGACGAGATAGGAGTGAATTTGGGAGCTTTTGAGCCCGAGTTCAAAGCCGTGAGTCATGGGTTGTTTCCTTCAGAAGCCATGAATGAAGCTCCAAATGAAATTCCTGCTTGCTCTGAAGGTGAGAAAGAGAAACCATTTTTACATCTTTGATATGTTTTAGCTGTTACGATCCGGTATAATAAAAACCCGCGATTGGGTGCTCTAATTTCCGACCGAGGCAACCAAATCAATCGATCCATCTTTTGAGATATGTTTGGAAGCTAGTTTTTTGGGTGGAATTCGGTAATCCTAAGGTTTGTATTATTTAAGATACCGTAGCCTGTAACTGACGTCTTACGTTTTCCTCCATATTTGTATCCAAATTTCACCTATTTCTCTGGAAGAATGTGTTTGTAGTCTTTGTACTAATGATGTGACCTGTAAACTCGGATCGAGTTTTGATAGAAATTGAATTCGAACACGATCCGATCTTATATTCTATCTGATCTAAATCAATCTTAAAATTTCAGGCTGGTTTTAGTTGAAATATACATTTTGTTTTGCAAATTCAAACTCACGAGTTATTGGCTTATATTAATTTTTAATTATTTTTTCATAAATTTTAAATTTTATCGATTAATCGACTCGATTCGATGAATTAGTTTCGATTTGAATTGGAACTCAATTCTATCGCATATTCGATCCGATTTAAATTTAACCTCATAATAGCCCAGCCCACTCAGGACATAACCCATCACTCTGGGCCGAGCCCATAACCCCCAACACTATCGGCTCACCCATTATTGCCCAGTCCAACTCGCTAACAACTCAGCATGACTCACTGCCCGCCCAGCTCACTAACGATCCAGTCCATCACTACCGACCAATCATGTAGAAAGCGTAAATCTAGCCATTAAAATTGCATCCAATCATAATCCGCCATCTGTGACGCGAATATTTGACTCTTCGTTTCGTCGGTTCCTTTCGGTTTTGGCGTTCGTCGCGATCCCTTTCTCAAAGAACAAGGCGTTCGTTCTGGATCCATCCGTCGCCGCCTGATATTATTCTGTTTCCCGGCTCAAATCCAAGCAGTTTATCGAAGCTATGAGTGGAAATCAACCCTCCGATCACGCCGGAAAAGTTTCCTCTCACTCCTCCGACTACGCGCCATACCCTAAGCTTGATCCTAACGACGTAGCTCCGCCTCCGCCGGAGAATTGGGCCAGTGACCAGGCTCGTGCTCCGACCTCCGGCCAATCTGCAACCACAATGCCGTTTGAGTCTAATCCTTACGTTTCTCCGTCTCCAGCATCTGCGCCAGGGTTCGCTGTTAAGAGTGAGTGGGATTTTTTCTTTTTAGCTGCCATTTCGTAGTATTTCACTTTGAAATTATGCAGTTTTTTATGTGGTCGTCTCGATGATGTGTATTATGGTTAGATACAATGGATTCAGTTAGAGATGCTCTTGGAAAATGGGGGAAGAGAGCTGCCGAGCAAACGAAGAAGGCGGAAGATCTTGCTGGGAATATGTGGCAGCATTGTAAGCCAACTAAGTTTTTTCTTTACAAACATTGATGTATATATTTCTTCCATAAATTCTATTATTTTCTCTTGATTAAAAATTGATTGATTTGGTTGCTGCATATATGAGTACTTGTGGCTGTGTGCTTGTTTCGACTATGTCTCCAATGTTCTTTTTCATTAGCGATAGACTTTTACCATCCTTTCTCATACTTGTTTCAACCTGGTGTCCAAGTTACTTACCTTTGTTTTGAGCCTCATTTGGCGATTATATGCCAATTGACAAATTTTTATCACTCAAACTCTACTGCTTTGGCTATTTTATTCTTTACTTGTTTGTGTTTCTATTGTCCTTGAACCAGTGAAAACGGGTCCAAGCCTTGGGGATGCCGCTGTGGGAAGGATTGCTCAGGGAGCCAAAGTTCTCGCTGAGGGTGGTTATGAGAAGATCTTCCGGCAGAGTTTTGAAACTACATCAGATGAAAAACTTTTAAAGACCTTTGCCTGTTATCTGTCCACTTCTGCTGGTCCAGTGATGGGAACTTTGTACTTATCTTCTGCAAAGCTAGCATTTTGTAGTGACAACCCACTTTCCTACACAGTTGGGGAAGAGACTCAATGGAGCCTCTATAAGGTATATTTATTTGTTTATTATTTGAGTCTTCGTGACATGTTTTTTATGCCAGCTTTTTTTGTCCCTCTTAAATTTAATCCCGTGAGATTAACTTGATTATTTGTAAGTGTATCCTGTTATTTTCTTTTGATCATTACTGGCCTTGTTTGTCACAATGAAAAATAACTGAAGATGTTATTGTCCAATAAAAAACTTCGGAAATTTTTAGATTTGGTACAAATCGACAAGAATCTTTTGGTGGAAGATCAGTTTGATTGTTTAATTAGCATTTGATCCTCCATGAAATTGCTTCTCATTCCAAGCATTAGATTTGGAGGTCGAATGCTTGAAGTTACGCGATCGATCCTTTGTCATGGTTTAAAATTTGATTTTTCTAAAGAAGCTTATCTAAATTAATGAATGCCTGTGTTAGTTACATCGTCATCAATAGTTGGTTTGGAACTTTTTCAATTTATGCTATATCAAACTGAGTCTACCTATGATTAATGACAACTCGGTTTTTTCCTCATGTATTAGGTGATCATTCCCCTGCATCAGCTGAAAGCAGTCAACCCATCGACAAGCAAAGTCAATGCAGCTGAAAAATATATACAGGCAATCTCTGTTGACAATCATGAATTCTGGTTTATGGGATTTCTGTACTATGATAATGCTGTGAAAAGTCTTCAAGAAGTCCTGCGACCTCACGTTGTTTGAGGTCGAGATATGCTCCAACATTTAGAGCAACCTCGCCCTCGTCGAAAAGGTCACATATGATGTCCAAATAGAAAATGCACAATTCTTCCTTGGTTCTTGTTTGAATTGACTTTTTTTTATGCATTGTTTCATTTGTCAAACTTGATTTTTGTTTGGTATTGAGATTTTCAAATTGAAAATTTATTTGGTAATTTTGTGTCACAGTTGAAATCGAAGAACACAATCCAAAGTTCAAAACTTTGATGCTGACGAGAAGAAATCGATGGCTCCTCGAGAAATATCCTCTCTGATTACTCGTAAGTTTCTCGAGCTTTTTCTTTCATGGCCGAACGCTATGATTCTACTTCTACTCTCAGAGACTTGGCCTTCCACTCCTCTTTGCTCCCACTTCACTTGAGCCCTTCATGTACCTTCTACTTCCGAGCTTCACGATTGTCGCCACCATCTCTCTCTCTGCCATTTTTTGTTTCCTCTGTAGCTTCCCGCTTAATTAACGACGGCGACTTCTTTCAGATCCTCTGTCGTAAGTTTCTCGGAATAGGAAAATACCCTTTTTACATTTTTACTAAGGTTACATACAGATGGGTCTTCTAGAAGAAGGTGGTATCTTTGACTGTTCTGTATTTTATAAAAGTCAAATCTTTGAGGTGGACTGGTGGAGACTTGTCGTGGCCGGCTCTTGCTGGTCCCAAGTCCCAACCCAGCTTAACGAATTCTGGCTCCACGCCTTTATTTCTTGGCTTTGGCCGCTTAAATTCCCCCAACCACCACGCCACTCCCACTTCCATGGATCGCGAACCCCCCTTACTGAAGACGACCATGAATTATATACATAGAGAGAGAGAGAGAGAGAGAGAGAGCTGATATTCCAAAATATGAGCAAGACGACAAACAGAGATTGCTGGTCTTCTTTTTTGAAGAGATGGAAGAGAGAACCCTTTCATTAGCTCTCTTGTCTTCTCTTCTTGTTGGTATTTGAAAATACCTTTTTGATTATTGAAAACGTAAGGCAAAAATTTATGAAAAAAGAATACTGCAACCTTAGATTTTTATTGATCTTCAACGCATATTTAAACAGAAGATGCTACAACCGAAGCTTAAACAAACAGCATAACAAACTCCTTAAATCAAGGAGGAGAAACAAACAGAACTAGGTAATCCCTAATCGAAGAGAAAATAGCAAATAAACAAATATTTTATAATAAATATTGCAGCATATTAAAACATAGTCTTCGACACTTCTCTCTCTGGATCATCAGAGCAGCGATGGACAAGCAACCCCATACCAAAACCTCCATGAAAATGGCTCTTCTTATTCTCAACTGCTTCATTTTATCCATTGGCTGCTGCGGCGGCCCTTTGATTACCCGCCTCTACTTCCTCCATGGCGGTAAACGCGTCTGGCTTTCAAGCTGGCTCCAGACCGGAGGCTGCCCCGTCATTTTCATCCCCCTCCTAATCAGCTACTTCCGCCGCCGCCGACGGGCCAAGATTTCCCCAGCCGACGGGACCCCGGCGCGGATCTTCCTCATGAAACCCCGCCTTTTCCTCGCCTCCACCTTCATCGGCCTCCTCACCGGCCTCGACAACTATTTCTACGCCTACGGCCTCGCTCGTCTCCCTGTTTCCACCTCGTCTCTTCTGATCGCTTCTCAGCTGGTTTTCACTGCCGGGTTCGCTCTTTTCATGGTCAAGCAGAAGTTCACGGCGTACTCGATCAACGCCGTGGTTTTGCTGACGATCGGAGGAGCGGTGCTGGCCATGCGCACGAGTGGAGATCGGCCGGCGGGGGAGTCCGGCCGGGAGTATATTTTGGGATTTGTGATGACGGTGGCGGCGGCGGCGGTTTACGGATTTATATTGCCGTTGGTGGAGCTCACGTACAAGAAGGCGAAACAGACGATTACTTACACTCTGGTGCTGGAGATGCAGCTGGTTATGTGTATAGTCGCCACCATTTTCTGCACAGTTGGAATGCTAGTCAACAACGACTTCAAGGTCTTCTCTTTCTCATCACTTTCATATTTTTATTTCCATCAAATTGTAGGAAATTGATCAAATTCAAGATGATGGTCTACCCCATTTATGGAAAATTTAGTTACTTACTATATATGTATATATCGAGTTTGAGTCAGATTTTACTTAATTTTGAGTCTTTTTTTGCTCACGGTCACAATTCTAGTTTCATAATTTCATAGTTCGAAAGACCGGAACCGAATCATGAATTACCGTTTTAAAAATTAGGATCTAAAATGGACTAAAACTGACCATTCTAGTTTGATTTAAGCCTCAATTTAGTTTTGCTCACCCGGAAATCACCGGGGAAAAGTCTTTTGACGAAGCTTCAGAAAATTAGGTTACTGATGCAGACTTTATGAACAGGTGATTCCCAGAGAAGGAAGAGAATTCGGGCTCGGAGAAACAAAATATTACGAGATTCTGGTTTGGAGTGCGATTGTGTGGCAAGGATTCTTTTTGGGAGCGATCGGAATAATCTTCTGCGCCTCGTCTTTAGTTTCCGCCATTGTTATTGCTGTTTTGCTTCCAGTTACTGAGATTTTGGCCGTCATTTGCTTCAAAGAAAGCTTCCAGGCTGAGAAGGGCCTTTCTCTGGCTCTCTCTCTTTGGGGCTTCGTTTCGTACTTCTATGGCGACGTCAAGAAGAGTTGGAGAGAGAAAGAGAAGCTCAAGAACCAGAGCATAGAAGCAGAAATTGTTCAGAACCCTCCAAACCCTAACTCCATTGTTTGAAAGAAACCCTAGTAGAACTGTTGAACCACGGATGAATCCAGGTACACCAACAATTAAATAAGCTTTTTTTTACGTTTAAGTTGTTATAGAAAACACTGGATAAACGTTGTTCATGTTATGGGGTTTAAAATTCTATTTAAATTATGGTATCTTGAGTAACAACATGGGAGATTCTTTCGTGGGAGGAAAGATCTCATGATTATTTGGGGAGATTAAGGATGAGACTCGTGGGTTACAGTTGAGTTTTGATAAAAAAAAAAAAAAAAAAGATCTGATTCGATGAGTCGGGTTTTATAGAATTAGATCTGAGCTCCATCTGATCATATATTCGATCCGATTCAAATTCAACTCAAAATTCTTGAGCAATAGGGAGATTAAGGATAAGACTCGCGGGTTAGAGTTGAGTTTTGATAAAAAAAAAAATAGATCTGATTCGATGAGTCGGGTTTTAGAGAATTAGATCTGAACCTTATCAGATCGTCTATCCGATCCGATCTAAATGCAGCTCAAAATTTTGAGTTCGTTTCGATTCAATCCTCAGTGCATTTTAACATTTAGTGTTTCATCCAAACTAGAAGGTCTAACAACATTTTCTCTTGTTTTCTAAATTTTATATTTTAATCAAATTAAATACAACTTATAGAGTTAGGTGTCAACTAGTTACTAAAATAAGATTAATTAAGAATGTTTAATTATATCCATGACCACGTATTCAAACTATATCTTCCTCTTCGTCAAAGTCAAGCCTAACTCTCTTTTGAGCAATATAATATTTTAGCCTATTTAGAAAAATCTTTAATTTACTAAATTACGCATATAAATAAGTAAACGCTTGGCTCAATTTAAGTTTGAAAATTCTAAAAACTCATAATTAAATCAAATAATTAAATTATTATTCGCAAATTCGACTTTGTGTTCGTCAACAAAATTTCTCTGCAATTATCTATAGAAATAACGAGCTAGCATATCTCGTCAAAATAACGATTGAATTCCTCTAATCGTAGACGTTTTGTTACTAGAGACTTGGATTATAATGTTTCCAATAAACATTTTAAAAAGAAATTCGTTCTTGATGTAAGTTAGAGTGCAGAAGTCGGCAAATGTTTTCTAATGTAAAATGATGTAAGCTAGAGTGTAGTACTTGGCAGTTGTATTCTGAGCTTCATAACAGACTTGTTTCTGTACTCATATTTGGGCATAATTTGATTTAAGATGAAGATTGCTCTGAAAGAATGACATGCAGTTACCCAATATTTATAATAGGTGCGAGCAAGACTGCACTGGTAGCCCGATTTTCAAAAGCCTTGATTTCTAGTTTGGTTCAGGTCTTTTGAGATAAAAAAAAAAGTCATGAAACTGAACCAGAATCTTGAGTCAAAAAATAAATAAATATGAGATAAAATTTAATTTAAAATCAAATAAAATTTGACTTAAATTCAAAAAGAAATTTCAAATCTGGCTTAATCATTCGAAATTCAATCCAGATACACAGTTGATTCATATAATATTTTTAATAAATGAAACAAAAACAAGAACAAAGTAGAATCGCGTCGTATTTCAC
>QAOC01029219.1:19883-63025 GCA_003255005.1 Begonia fuchsioides | reverse complement strand
TTGTTGCTTCACCAACTTTGATTCTGCTTCCTCAAGGTCTAGAGCCTTGGAAACAACCTTCGAATATTGAGCATCCTCTGATCCCCAAGTCTTTATTCCTTTATAAATTTTTGGTTTCAATCCTTGCACAAACTGCTCAACTTTATCTTCATTGGTTGCCACCAGCTATGGAGCAAACCTTGATAGGCCTTCAAATTTTTGTACATATTCAGCTACTGATCCCCATTGCTTCAGTTGCATAAACTCCATTTTCTTTTTATTCTGATCGGCTCTACTAAAATATTTGTCATAGAAACTTTTCTTGAATTGAGCCCATGATAGTTCTTGAACATTGGTAGTTACCTCAACAGTATCCCACCAATTCCTTGCATCCATAGTCAGCAAGAAGGTTGCACAGTTAACTTTTTCTCCTTCCTCAATCTTGGCATATTGGAATATTTTCTCCAAAGAACGAATCCACTCCTCAACCATCACAGGGTCTGTGGTATGTCCATTAAATGACAGAGGATTCATTTTCCTGAACCTCTCACAGCTCAGCTCTCCAGCATTATGATTTTGTCCTTTTCCTCCTTGCTCTTCTCGATTCATCATTCACTTCAATTGTTGAAACTGGCGGTTAACCAACTCTGACAGTTGTTTAATAGCAGCCTCATTAGTTCCCCCTCTGGATTATTTCTTCTTCCTCCCCTCATAGTCCTTCAATTACCAATCACATCGTTAGTACTCTAATACAAGTACCTCTAGACTTTAATCCTTCTATAACATTAAAGTATGCAAATGATACAGTTATTGAGCTTTCTAGAGAACCGACTTAACCTAGTACACTCACCCCCTTTCGTTCCCTTATTTATTCGTGTGTGTTTTACTCTGATACCATAATTGTAACGACCCGAATCTCGAATCCGCCGCCTACTGGCTTACTTACTTGCTTACTTACTTTACTTTACTTTCTTGGCGACCGGAGAACCGGTCCGTTACTGGGTTTCTTACTTACTTACTTACATTACTTTGGTTGAAAAACTTGTTACTTTAGTTTATAAAAGAAACTAAAATTGACTTTATCTTAGAAAAGATACTCTGTCGGAAAAACCGCTTACTTTAAAAAAACATACTCTCTTTATAAATAACAATTTCAGTTTCACCTCCATAAAAATTGTATAAAAAATTTCTATTTAACTTACAACGGAAGACTATAGTTCAAAATACATTCATTTCAAAAGCTTTGTAATCTATCACACCAAAATAAGGATATACATCTTAATTACATCTTCAAAACATTCAAAACATTCAAAACATTTTATATTCTAACTGTGTGTCATACATCACTCCCTGTCGGTCATTGCTCAATAAACCGTATCATTTGGACACTCTTCTGCTCTATCTCCATGATCAGTCATTGGCACAATTTACTCCATTATATTACTTACATTGCAAAGCCTAAACTATGAGCCTAAAGCTCAGTAAGAAACATAACTATAAAATGCAATGCATGAGTATGCTATGTCATTAAAACAATGCACAATTTCATTCACATTTCTTAGGTTTCATATTTTCTTTATCTTTGGAAATATTACAGGATCTCAAGAACACCCCCTCCACCTACTTCAACTTCTACTGATCGTGAGCTCACTACATTACTACTTGGAGTGCTCAGGCCTGTAATAACCATTTAATTTACTTTACTATTCTGATATTCAAGTTCTTAATTCATCGGAGACGAAACATAATTGCGTCCCATACCACCAATCATATCTCGTTTACCTCCAACTACATTGTAAAACCATGCATGAAAATAATTCGTAGACATTTTGTAAAACTATGATGCATGACCATGTGACTATGAAAACATCTCTTAAATCACATCACATAACATGAAAATAAGCATTCATCACCAAACATGTCATGCAACAAACATGCAGCACACATCAAACAATCATCTTAATCTTTGCAATGTAGTCCCACTTAAGGGCCAAATAATCTTAATGCTAACATACCTTCGTAGCTAGATTGAGTTGATCCACTTGAGTCTCCTTTTTCATCCAATAAATGACAAAAATATATAAATCATATACGGATCAGAATTTGCATAAAGTCTTAACTTTCTATTCCAAATTCAAATGACTATAACTTCCTCGTTAATGATCCATTCTTGATGATCAAGGTGTCAAATTGTTCCTTAAAGAATCTACTATAACTTTTTAGAAGACACTAAATTCAGAAAACAAGCTCATGTTGACTTAATTGGACAAAATAGAGGGCGTTCACTGTTTGAACCCCTATTAAGTTGACCCAAACTGTAAGGGGTCGACCCATGTGGACCAAACAGAGACCGTGTACTTTCAAATTTGAGGATCGGTCGACTCTATCTTGGAGGGGTCGACCCATGCTCAAAAACAGAGAGCCTGCATTTTTACATTTGAGAATCGGTCAACCCAAACTACAAGGGGTCGACCGTAGCTCTCCCCAGTTTTCGTACACTGACTTGCGACGTCCATAACATTTTCTACATAGCTCATAATTGAGTGATTCGAACGGATATAAATCACTCAAAAAGTCTAATGTAACTCTTATTAGAGACATAAACTCTGATTCGTACTACTTTTTGACTGAATCTCCAAAACCCTAACTTTGTTCATAATTGACTGATTTTCGAACAATCTACATGAAATCCTTCATTTTTTTATCCATCAATTCAACCAACACCATCCTATTATCCTTAGTGAACTTAAAAGAAACTTAGAGGATAGAATAATACCTTGAACTTCAGCCTTCACAAATTTACTTGGGATTTTCTACTTCACCTCTCTTGAAATAACTCACTCACTCACTCAAGGACGCTTAAACTCACCCTTTTTCTTCCTCAACACTTCTCTTCTTTGACAAATCTGACTCTCCTTTGAGCTTAGAGCAACAAAAAGGGAGAAAATGGAAGAGGGTTCGTGGCTGGGAGAAAGATATGGCAGCCCATTCCTTTGATGTCCTTTATTAACCATAAACAATATTTCCTTCAAGTCCACCAATGAAAACTCTACATGTTTTGGCTGACCATGCCTTATTCTTTCTTAATTAAACAACATCAAGGTTTCTCTCACGTCCATCCATCAGAATTCTCTACGTTTCGGCTGACTTTTCAACTCAAATCGGGAATGTGTCGACCGCTCGTCCGTTGTGTCGACCCAAAGTGTTCCATCGTGTTATTTTTGTCGACCGCTCATCCATTGTGTCAACCGAAAGTGTTCCATTGTTTTATTTGTTTCAACCGCTCATCAGTTATGTCGACCAAAATGAAGTTCCCGAGAGTGACCTAAAGCCATTTGTGTCGATCGCTCGGTCCTGGGGTCGACAGAAAGCGTTCCGGAGGTCCTATTATTTCAACCCCTCCTAAATCTCGGGATCAACCTAAAGACACAATTGTGTCGACCCCTCTTCAATCCTGGGGTCGACCAAACTTCCATTTATGTCGGCCCCTCCTAATCCTGGGGTCGACCGGTTCTTACTTGAAGGTAATCCTTAGTGTATTTAACCCAACTTACTTTATTACTTTACGTAAACCTCGCAATCATCAAACAATGGACTTCAAATAAACACCAATCAACCCAAACACTTGGGCTGGTGCACGGTGTGATACACCCCAGACAGAGTATTCTTCTTCCAATTATTCATAATCGTAATCAGCATTCATAAAGAAAAATCTTAAACACTTTCATTTTAAAATCATAATTCTTAAAATAAATGAGGGTTGTTACACCAGGGGTCTAGGGTTCAGGGTTCTTGGGTTCCAAGGTTCACAACTCATTATTCTAGGGTTCCATGGTCAAGGGTTTAGGGTTCAGGGTTCTAAGGTTTAGAATTTCACGGTTTAAGGTTCCATGGTTCTTGAGTTCAAGGGTCCAAAGTTAAGTTTTCTTGGGTTCTAGGGTGTAGGCGTCAAGATTCTAGGGTTCTAGTGTTTAATAGTTCCACGGTTCAGGGTACAGGGTTCAGAGTTCATGGTTCCAGGGTTCGATTCTTCCATTGTCCAGGCTTTACGGTTTAGGGTTTGAAGGTTGGGGGTTTCAGGGCTCCGGGTTTCAAGGGTTTAAGGTTCCAAAGTTTAGGGTTCCAAGGTTCAGGGTTTACAGTTCAGGAATTATGGTTCAGGCTTCAAGGGTTCTATTGTTCATGGTTCAAGGGTTCTAGGTTTCAGGGCTAAAAATTCTAAGGTTTAGGCTTCCAAGGTTTAGCGTCAGGTTCTATGGTTCAGGGTACGAGGGTCTGAGGTTTAGGGTTACAAGGGTACATGTTTCCAGGGTTCAAGGTACGTAATTCTAGGGTTCAAAGTTCAAGGATTGATGATTTAGTGTTTAGGATTCCAATGTTTAGAGTTCTGGGGTTAAAGGTTTAGGGTTCATGGTTCATGATTTAGTGTTCAATGGTTCCAGTGTTCTAGGTTTACAAATTTCAGGTCCAAGGTTCAAGGTTCCATGGTTCCCCGTTTCTTGTTTAAAGGGTTCAACGCTCAAGGTTCCAGGTTTCCAGCGTTCAAGGTTTAGGATTCCAAGGTTCAGAGTTCCAGTGTTAAGGGTTCGTGGGTTCTAAGTTTCAGGGTTCTGGGGTCAAAATTCAGGTTCAAGGGTCCAGGATTTTAAGGTTCTAAGGTTAAGGGTTCATTGTTTGAGGTTACAGGGTTAAGGGTTCAATGTTCCAAGGTTATTCACATGAATACATTAAGGGTTTTAGGGTTCATGGTTTAGGTTTCCAAGGTTTAGGGTTCTAGGGTAGAGGTCAAAGGTTATATGTTTCAGGGTTTAGGCTTCAGGATTTAGAATTCTAGGGTCTAGGGTTGATCGTTCTAGGGTTCTAGGTTCTAGGGTTCAAGGTTCACTATTCCAAAGTTCTAAGGTTCAAGGTGCAGGATACTAGGGTTCAAGATATCCAGGGTTCAATGGTTACAGGGTATAAGGTTCTAAGATTTCAGGGTCTAGTGTTAAAGGTTCCAATGTTCAGGTTTCAAGGTTCCACCGTTAAAGGTTCCTAGTTAAGGGTTGTAGCCTTCTTAGGTTAGAGGCTCCAAAGTTAACGGTTGCAAGGTTCCAGTGTTTATGGTTCAAGGTTTGACATGCCACGGGATGCCTTGCATAGAGCAATGCCTGAAGAAGCCATCATCCGAGCCCAAGCTAAGGAGTTTTCTAATCAATTTGCTCTTTTTGTAAGAAATGATGCACGTAGAATAATTATGGAGGAACCAACCCCGAAGGACTTGGAGCAACCCAAACATCTCCTCATATGAGAAACTTTGGAAATGGAGACCGAGATGGAGTCGTCTACGAGCTTGGAACACCATGGAGAGAAGTGCAAAGCAAGGCAAGGGAAGAGGAGGAACTGGGTATAAGCCGGCTCTAGGTCGGGCATAAGTCAGGGCCCCGTGAGCATGGCGCAAACCCGATCGGAACTTTTCCTCAAAGAGGTTTAAACAAGGAGAGCCATGAAACTTTTCATGAGAAAGAGGTTTGTGCCGAGCCACTACAAACAAGAACTCTTCCTCAAACTCCAAACATTGAAGCAAGGAACCTTATCAGTGGAGGAATATTTGACAAAATTTGAGACCATTAGGATTTGGTGTGACCTAGATGAACCCAAGAAATAAAACATTGCAAGGTTCTTAAGAGGTTTAAACAAGGAGATTGGAGACATAGTGGAACTACAACCGATTGATACCATGGATGTAGTCATTCAACTAACCATAAAAGTGGAAAGGTAAGTGAAGAGGAAGGGAAAGGGGTTGGTTAACCGAATTGCTCCCAAAATCACCCCTCCTTACAAGCCCTTTTCTAAGGTGGAGGACAAGGCCCCTTATGTGAAGCCTTGGTTCCAAAAGAAAGAAGGTGAGGGGAAACCTAATGATAAAAACAATCATCCTCGAACAAGGGAGATAAAATGCTTAAGTGTCTTGGCTTGGGCCATATTGCTTCTCAATGCCCAAACAAGAGGGGTCATGGTTCTTAGAGAGGACACCAATGAAGTGGTAAGCAAGGATAAAGTGCTGGAAGAAGCTAGTGAAGACCACAAACTCGAGGAGGAGATTTTTCATGCTCATTAGGGACCCCTTTTGATAGTGATCCGAAGAGTTCTATCCTCCTAAGTCTGAAGTGAGAATTTTAAAAGGGAGAACATATTCCATAGTAGGTGCCTTATTCAGAGAAAAGTATGCTCTCTTATCATAGTTGGTGGGAGTTGTACCAATGTGGCATCTCGGGATCATGTGGAGAAGTTGAGGCTTGAAACTATGTTGCAGCCAACCTTACAAGTTAAGATGGTTAAATGGCAAAGAAGACATCAAGGTGACCAACAAGTTAACTTGTAGTTTTCAAATGGTGGATTCAAGAATAAACGTGCTTTGCGATGTAGTGCCAATGAGTGCAAGCCACATTTTGTTGGGAAGGCCGTGGCAATATGATCGGAGGGTCCTTCATGATGGTTATACCAACCATTATTCCTTCAAGTTCAAAGGGAGAGCAATCAAGCTAGCTCCTCTTGGCACGGATCAAGTTGCTAAGGAAGAGACCGCAAGGAAGGAAGGTATGACTAAATCCAACTTTTTCATGTCTAAGAAAGAGTTGTTGAAGTCTATTTTGGAAGGAGGGCCGATTATGATATTGATGTTCCGGGAGAGGATGGAGGAGATTGAAGAGGTGCTTCCTAATCGGCCATCTTATAGGTTGAACCTCGAGGAGGCCAAGGAGCTTCAAAGACAAGTGCAAGAACTCCCAGACAAGGGCTACATTTGGGTTTATAGTTGTTTACTTTGATGATATCTTGGTATATAGTTAGGATTTTCATACTCATCTTGGACATCTTGGATTGCTATTTGAATCTCTTTGACACACTAGACTTTTTGGTAATTTGAAGAAATGTGCTTTTGTTCAAGAACATATTCACTCATTATTACTAAGAATGGTATAGAGGTAGATGATTCCAAGATAGAGTCAATTCGGGAATGGCCTACTCCTAAGAGTGTGTTGGATGTGAGGAGTTTCCATGGGCTTCCTTCTTTTTATCAGAGAATCATTCAATTTTTTATCTCTATTTTTGGCCCCATAACCGATTGCACCAAAAAAGGAGAGTTTGTATGGACCTCGAGTTGTGAAGAAAGCTTTGAGTTAATCAAGCTCAAGCTTTGTTAAGCACCGTGCTCATGCTTCCCAATTTCCTTAAAGTTTTTGAAGTAGAGTGTGATGCATCCGAATTAGGAATTGGTGCGGTCCTTAAAGAAGGGAGGCCCCTAGCCTATTTTAGTGAGAAGCTCAAGGGTGCTACCTTGAATTATTCAACTTATGATAAGGAATTCTATGTGGTTATCCGAGCCTTGGAAGTTTGGCTACACTACCTTTTATCCAAGGAATTTATCATCCATACCAATCATCAAGCTCTCAAGCATATTAAGAGCCAAGGTAAAAAAAATAAAAGGCATGCAAAATGGGTGGAGTTTCTTGAAAGATACTCATACATCATCAAGTATAAGAAAGGAGATAGCAATGTGGTTGCCGATGCTTTTTCAAGGAGGTTTGTTCTCCTAACCGAGCTGTCTACTAACTTCTTTGGTTTTGATTGGATCAAGGAAGATTATAAGGGTGACCAAGATTTCGGCCATTGGTATGATTTGAGCTTATAGAAGGTGGATTGTGGCTATCACCTCATGGATGGCTATTTGTTCAAAGGAGGGAAGCTTTGCATTCTTTGTGGGTAAATCCGAAGCAAGTGCAAAACCGAGGCAAGGGAGGAGGAGGAACCGGGTCTAAGTCGGGTCTAGGTCAGGCATAAGTCGGGGCCCATGGAGCATGGCACAAACCCGATCCAAACTCTCTCTCTAGTTTTATTTTATTCTTTTTATTTTTGCACAAACAATTATTTAGGGTTTTATGGGTTTAGCATGGGTTTGGAGTGTGTTTCTATGAGTTTGGCATGGGTTTGGAGTGGGTTTCTATGAGTTTTCTCGTTTGCATGAGTTTTTGCTTTGGGTGTCTCAAAGGCAGCCGGTTGGGGGGAACCAAATTTGGGGACCACTCTTACTTGGTCACCCACAAATCAGGTAAGTGTTGGGTGGTCCTTTCTACCCTTCCTTTTTTGTGCATGCATCAAATCAGGTAAGGCCTTTGGATGCCATCCGATTGAGTTTTCCCTCTCTAATTTTACAGAGGTTAAAATTCTATTATCACAGAGCATTGTAGTAGGTTTATTTGGAATACAAAGAGTGTTTTGGATCTTGTTCCTTGGCCGGTTTTTCACCTCCAAGACTTGAATCTCTGGTGAGTAATATCCGGCGATATCCGAGAGCATCCTTCAAGGTTTTTGCTTCCCTTCCAAGCTAGGTTTTTGCTACTCCCCCATGGTCTTAGTAAGCGTGTATTCCATATTAGCTCTTCTCCATCTCCCGCTACCTCCCATTTTCTGATCAACCCCATTTCCTATTCCAATCATCCCCTTTTTAGCACCCAATATTCCTGTCTACATATCTTCTGATTCCCCTAAGATTTTACCCCCATTTTTGGAGGTTAATCTCTCCTTTCATTCCCTAACAACCCCTCTAAATGATAGTTAAAAACTCCACATGCAACTTGACAACCACCTTCCCCAATAACACCCATTTCCGACTCTTTTCTTTGATTATTTCTCACCCGATAGCCATTTTGTTCCCGATTCCATTCCTGAAGCTTATCAAGGTTCATAGGTTCTAGGGTACAAGGTCCCAGGGTTTATGGTTTCATTGTTCAAGTGTTCCAAGGTTTAAAAAAAATGGGTTCCAAAGTTCTATTTTAAGGATTTTTATGGATCAAGGGTTCAGTGTTTATGGTTCAAGGGTTTTAGAATTCTAGTGTTTGTGGTTTGGAATTATAAGGTTCAAGGTTTCGTGGTTAAGGGTCAGGGTCTAGGGTTTAGGGTTGCAAGGTCTAGGATTCAAGTTTCCAACTTTACAGGGCTCTAGGGTTCAAGGTTAATTGTTTCAGGGTTCAAAGTTCAGAGTATGATGATTATGGGGTTCCATTATTTACGGTTTCAATGTTCATGGTTCTAGATTCAGGTTCCAGGGTTCAAAAGTTCAAGGTTACATGAATCAAGGGTTCCATGGTTCACAGCTCTAGTGTTCAGAGTTCAGGTTCCATGGTTCTACGGTTTATTATTTAGAATTGTAAGGTTCAGGGTTCTAGGGTTGAGTGTTCCAAGGTTAAGGGTTCATGGTTTAGGGTTCCAAGGTTCATGCTTCCAAGGTTTCATGGATCCGGGGTTCCAAGATTCAAAGTTCATTATTTGAGGGTTTCAGGGTTCTAGAGTTCTAGGTTCAGGGTTTCAAGGTTTAGGATTCTAGGGTTCAGGGATCAAGGTTAAATGGTTCCAAAGTTCTAGGGTTTTAGGTTTTTAGGTTTTATGGTTTAAGGTTCCAGGGTTTAGGTTTCAAAGTTCTATGGTCTGCGGTTCAAGGTTCAGGTTTCTAAGATTGAGGGTTGAGAGGTCAAGGGTTTAGAGTTCAGTGTTTGAGGGTTCTAAGGTCCTAGAGTTTAGGGTTTAGGGTTCCAAGGTTTAGGGTTTAGGGTTCAAGTTTTAAAGGTTTCAAGGTTTGAGCGTTCTAGGGTTCAAGGTTAAGAATTCCACGGTTTAGAGTTCAAGGTTTCAGTGTTCTAGGTTTCTAAGATTTAGGTTTCCAAGGTTGAGGTGATGGGTTTGAGGGTTCTAAGGTTTAGGGTTTAGGCTTCCAACTTTTAAGGTTCAATGCCTCGGGGTTCCAAGGTTTAGGGAGGGTCCCTAGGTTTTAGGGTTTAAGGTTCCAAGGTTTAAGGGTTCAAGAGTTCCATGGTTAAGGGATCAAAGTTCATTATTTAGGGAGCACAATTCATGGTTAAGGGATTAAATTTCATGGTTTAGGGATCACAGTTCATGGTTAAGGTTACCTAGGTTCAGGGTTTCACGGTTCCACAGTTCAAGGTTCAAGGTTCAAAGTTTAGGGTTTAGGGTTTCAGGGTTCCATGGTTCCAGGTTTCCTCGGTTTCCTCAGTTCAAGGATTCAGGGTTTAGGGTTCTAAGGTTCTGTGTTTCGCGATTCAGGTTTAAGGATTTTGGGGTTCTAAAGTTCAAAGTTAATTGCTAAGGGTTTCAAGGTTAAGAGATCTTGGGTTTAGGGGTCTTGTTTTAGGGTTCATGAGTTCTAGTGTTCCAGGGGCCAAGGTTCATGGTTCCAAGATTCAAGGTTTAAGTTTTCAAGATTTAGATTTCCAGGTTTCAGAGTTTAAGGTTTTAGGGTTTATGGTTCAAGGGTTCTAGGCTTAAAGGTTCTAGGGTTCAAGGTTAAGGGTTCTAAGGTTCAGGGTATCACGTTTTAGGGTTCTAGGGTTCAAGGTTATAGGGTTCCGGGTTCCAAGGTTACATGCTTCCAATGTTTACAGGGTTCCAAGGTTAAGGTTTTAGAGTTAAAAGTTTGAGGGTTATGTTGTTCTAGGGTTCAAAGTTTATGGTTTAAGGTTCCAACATACATGGATTTAGGTTTTAGGGTTCCGGGTTTCAAGGTTCAGGATTCAGGGTTAAAGGGTTCAGGGTTCTAGAATTCATAGTTCACGGTTTGAAGGTTTTGTGGTTTCGGGGTTTTAGGATACATAGTTCATTGTTCTGATGTTCAAGGATCTAGATGTTATACCACTGTACATATTAAATGCTTTAAGCTATTAAATGACATAAGTATAAATTTGTTTAATGCGATAAATGCTGAATTAAGAGTAGAAAAGGAAGGCAAATTAAAATATGACACATGTCACTATAGGATTAGTGCCTAATCATGATTAAAGCATAATTAGTAAAAATTATGGGGTTATTAAGGTTTATAAATCATGATTATTTAATTTAATCTAATGGATTAGCTTAGTACTAATGTAAATTAAGTAGTTAAGCTGAGTATGATTACAATGATACTGATGAAGGTATTTTAGCATTTAAAGGAGCTTATAATAGTAAAATGGTAAAACTAAATCGATAAATTTGACAAAAAGGTATTTTCACGCCATGAACCATATAAAAATATTGATAAATGAATGATCATTAGCCATTAAGAAGAGAAAACTTGATAGAAAAGGGTTTTAGAGATAGAAAGTTAATGTTGAAGGGGAAGGAGCTGCAATTAGCTTTCAATCTTCTGAGGAGAAGTGTTCTTCTCATCTATAGGAATTTATTGATCTAGAAATCAAGAGGTATGACCTTATATTACGGTTTTTAGATCAACTATGGTTATTCACATGATTACATTAAGGATAAATGGGAATTATAGAAACATCAATGGTTTTGTAAGTTTGTTGTGAGTACCATGTGGGCTTTGTAATCATAGCATTTCATAATGTAAAGAACAAGTTATGGTATTTTGAAAGTACCACAAGACATGACATTGATTCTGAAAATTATGAATGAATTTAGGTAATTGAGGTGAAGGTGATCCTCAATTTTACCTACTAATTGAAATACTTGCTAAGGATAGTTCAGGTAAGTAGTATTATGTATTTTTCTCTTAATTGAATATATATCATAGAATCATAAGAATTTTTTTTAAGATGTTGTTTTATGCTTTGTAAGTCAAGATGAATACATGTATAAAATAATGTAGTAAAACATGATTTAGGATATAATATGATGAATTATTGTTTTAGTGTTATGAACGTTGTTTAACTACTTAATACATTAATATTGAGCATGTTCACGAGCATCTTATACGTATAATGTAAATCTTAATGCACACCTTATACTACTTGCTAAGTCTTATGCTCATAGATGAGTTTTATGATGTACGCAAGGAAGACGTGCACTAAGAAGTGTATGAGATGAACTGCTTTGTTCATGGGGTGGTTGTTACTGTTTGAGCGGATTTTGACCTGTGGGCAAGTAGTTTCAAAATTGTAAATAATGGTTTGGAAAAGAAGTTTTCAACTTCGTATATATCACATCATACCATTTACTGGACCTATTATTTTAAAGGTTCCAAGGTTCAGGTTTCTAGGGTTCTAGGGTTTAGGGTTTAAGGTTCCAGAGTTCCAAGGTTCAGGGTTAAGGCTTCTAAGGTTCTAAGTTCCTAGGTTCAGGTTTCCTGGTTCAAAGTGTTAAGGTTTGGTGTTAGAAGGTCAAGGGTTCCATGGTCTCTTATTAAGGGTTCCAGGGTCCAAGGTTGAAGGTTTTGAAGCTCCAGGGTTTAAGATTTTAGGGTTCTAGGGTTCACTGCCTAAGGTTCCTAGGTTTTAGGGTTCCGAGATTCATGGTTTATGCTTCTAAGGTTCAGGATTTAGTGTTTAAGGGTTCCAAGGTTTAGGGTTCAGAGGTTTGGGGTTCCTAGGTTCAAGGTTCAAGGGTTTCTGGGTTCATAGATGTAGGCTTCAAAGTTAAGATTTTTAAGTTCAAGGTTCAAAGGGCAAAAGGGTTCTAGTTTCAAAAGTTCAAGGTTCAAAGTTCAAGGGTCTAGGGTTCAGGGTTTACTGTTCAAGGTTTAAGGTTCTAGGGTTTAAGGTTTGAGGTAAGCGTTTTAGGGTTTTGGGATTCAAGGTTCAGGGTTACTTTTCCGGGTTCCAAGGTTTAGTGTTCTAGGGTTTATGGTTTGGTTAAGGTTTCTAGGGTTTCAAGGTTCAAGGTTCAAGGTTCAATGTTAAAGGGTTTAGGTTCAGAGTTCCTGGGTTCAGGGTTCCAAAGTTCCAAGGTCAAGGGTTTAGGGTTCCAGGGTACATGGTTTAGGGTTTCAAGGTTAAGGGTTTTAGGATTTTGTGTTTAGGGTTTAAGGGTCTAGGGTTACAAGTTCAAGAGTTGAAGATTCCAAGAATCTAGGGTTCATAGTTAAGGGTTCATAGTTTCAGAGTTCAGGGTTAAGGTTTAAAGGTTGCAAGGTTCAAGGCTCTGAGGTTTTTGTGGTTTAGGGTTTAGTTTGTAGGATTCAAATGTTTTAGGGTTCAAGAGGTTCAGTGTCCAAAGTTAAGGAATCAGGGTTCAAGATTCAAAAGGTTCAAGGTTCAATGTTTGGGTCCAGGTTTTAGGGTTCAAGAATTGTGTTTAGGGTTAAGGGTTTTAACGTTTATGGTTCAAGGGTTTACGATTCTAGGGTTTAGGGTTCTAGGGTTTAAGAGTCGGAGTTCAGGGGTTCAGAGTTCCAATTTATATGGTTTAAGAGTTAACGTTTAGAGGTTTAAGGGTTTAGGTTTTAAGGTTTCAAGATTCTAGGGTTATAGGTTCTCGGGTGCAGGGTTCTTTGTTCATGGTTTTGGGTTTCAGAGTTTAGGGTTTCATGGTTTAGGGTTTCATGGTTTTAGGTTATGGGTTCAGCGTTAAGAGTTCCAAGGTTCAGGCTTCTAGGTATAGGTTTCAAGATTTTAGGGTTCCAGGGCTTAGGGTTTAGATTCACGTTTCCAGGGTTCAGGGTTCTAGGGTTTAGAGTTCAGAATTTAGTGTTTCAAGGTTCATGGATCAAGAATTCATAGTTCAGTGTTGAGGTTTCAAGGTTCAGTGGTTCTATTGTTTAAGGATTCTATTGTTCTAGGGTTAATAGTTCCAGGTTCCATGGTTGAAGGTTCCAGGGTTCCACGAATTCATGGTTTAGGGTTCAAGGTTCAGGGTTCAAGGTTTAGGGTTCAAGGTTCCAGGGTTCCAAGGTTCACTGTTTAGCTTCAAAGGTCTAGGGTTCGAGGTTCAAGGGTTGAGGGTTCCAATGTTTAGAGTTTCTTACTTCCAGGGTTTCATAGTTTGGGGTTTGTGAGTTCTAGAGTTCATTGTTGTTGGGTTCTAGGGTCCATGGTTCAGTTTTCCAAGGTTTAGGGTTTCAGGGTCCAGGGTTAGAATTTCAAGGATTCAAGGGTCCAGGGTTTAGGGTTCCATGGTTAAGGGTACAAGGTGAAAGATTTTAGGGTTCCAAGGTTCAGGATTCCAGGGTTCAAGGTACAAGGTTCAAGGTTCCAGGGTACTGGGTTAAAGGTTTAGGTTTGTAGGATTTAGCATTCAAGGATTTTGGGTTCTAGGGATAAGGTTTCTAGGGTTGCAGAGTTCTAGGTGTAGAGTTCAGAGTTTTATGGTTCAGAGTTATGGGTTCATGGTGCCAAAGTTAATGTTCAAGGGTTTAATTTTTCCAAGTTTCACGGTCTAGAGATTAGGATTTAGGGTTTAGGGTTCAGGATTTAGGGTTTAGGGTTCAAAGTTTCTAGGGTCTAGGGATAAGGGTTCCAGAGTTCAGGGTTTAGGCTTCAAAGGTTAAGGGTTCCAAGGTTCAAGGTTGAGGGTAAGGTTCAAAGTTCTAGGTTTTGAGCGTTCTAGGGCTGTGGGTTTGAGTTTTCCAAAACAAATGTTCAGGGTTTTAATTTTTCGGGTTCAGAGGATTCAAGGTCCAAGGTTTGAGGGTTCAAGGTTCTAGGTTAAAGGTTCCAAGGTTTAGGGTTCAAGGGTTTCACATATCAAAGTTCAGAGTTAAGGGTTTAAGGGTCAAAGTTAAGTGTTCATGGTTCAATGGTTTAGGGTTTTAGAGTTTAAGGTCTAGGGTTCTAGGGTTCAGGGCTTTATGATTTAGGGTTTAAGGGTTCAAGGGTTGCGCGTTTTGAAGTTCAAAGTTGAAGGTTTAATATGGTTTTATTATCCAATGTTCAATGTTCACGATTCAAGGATTCATGGTTCCAAGGTTCTAGGATTCATGGTGGAGGGTTCGAGGGTTTAGATTTTAGGGTTTCAGGGTTCCAGGGTTCAGGGTTTAGGGTACAAGGTTTAAGGTAAAGGTTTCCATGGTTAAAGGTTCTAGGGTTTCAAGGTTCAGGGTTCTAAGGTTCACAGTTTGTGGGTTCATGGTTCATGGGTTCACAGTCGAGATTTAGGATTCCACGGTTAAAGGTTTAAGGTTTCAGGGTTCCAAGCTTTAAGGTTTCAAGGTTAAGCTTTTAGGGTACTAAGGTACAGAGTTCAAAGTTTGGAGGGTTTAAGATTTTAAGGTTACAGGGTTTAAGGGCTTCAAGGTGTAAGGTTTTGGGTTTTTAGTTCAAGAGTTCAAGAGTTCAAGAGTTCAAAGTTCAAGGTTCTAAGGTTCTGGGTTCCAAGGTTCAAGGGTTCCATTGTTTAGGGTTCAGGTTCAGGGTTCAACGGTTCTAGGTTTCCAAGGTTTAGGGTTCCAAGGTTTAAGGTTCGAGGGTTTAGGGTTCAAAGTTCTAAGGTTAATCGGTTTTAGGGTTTGAAGTTCAAGGCTCAAGGTTCACGAGGTTCACGAGGGTTCAAGGGTCCTAGGGTTCAAGGTTACAAGGTTCAAACTTTCAAGGTTCTGGGTTCCAATATTTAGGGTTCAAAGGTTTTTAGTTCAACGGTTTAAGGTTCCAACGTTACAAGGTTCCAGGTTTCCATAGGGTTTCAAGGTTACATAGTTTTAGGGTTCCACAGTTTCAGGGTTCTAAGGTTACATGATTTATGTTTCTAAGGTCTATGGTTAAGGGATCTAGGATTCCATGGACCAAGGTTTAGGGTCCAGGTTTTGAGGGTTCAAGGTTCAGGATTTCATGATTCAAAGGTTCAGAGTTTAAAGTTCTAGGGTTCAAGGGTTTCAAGGTTCATAGTTCTATGGTTCAAGGGTTTCGTGTTAAAGTTTAAGGTTCAGGGTTCAAGGGTTCTAGGGTCCAAAGTTCCGGGTTCAAAGTTTAGGTGACACACTCCAGAGGTGCGGAGGTGCCGGAAATAAGAGTGAAGATTGCAATCTGCCCGGAAGGACAGGGAGTAAGGCAGAACAGGGGAGTGCAATGCTTATTTCTCCAAACGCATACAAGTTTAGATTATAAAACTCAGCCAACTTAAACTTAAGGGCGTGGACTAAGTTTTGACCAGATTTTCAGCTTACAAGCACGTGCGGAACATTAAAATACAAGAAGACACTTTCAAATGCACAAGCAGATAAACAGGAAGAAAAACAGTGTAGGGGTGATAGGGAACTTCTACACAACTTTCAATGCAGGGACTCTGGGATCGTCAAAATAAGTAGACAACAACTTCAATCAAAGGGGAAGACAATGCAAGTGGTTTTATAGAAAGCACACATGTAGGCTAGAGTTATGCTGAATAGAAAATTAATGGGCAGAATTGCCCAATTTTAGGAACTCGGGTAGGAAACAGTGGGAAGACACAAGCATAACTTTTAAAGGGAGGTGGCTATGGCTAAACGGAATGAACCATTGATTCAGGCCATGAAAGTGGGACTCACTGCTAGAAATTTGGGGGCTTTTCTCACAGGAAACAAAAATGGCACGGAATGGATGGTTGGAGTTCAAAGTCCACTCGGGAAAGTTCAAATCAGCAAACAACTCAACTAGCACAAACAAATGTAAACGCAAGTGGAAGGTAGGCTATGGGGGTTCCAAACTCGCCTTTGATCCTAACAAGTGAGGAAGGGAGGTTGAAATATGGTTTAATGACCCTAGCAAGATCATCAACACCAAGACAAGAGAAGGTTGAGGATATTACTCACCAAAACCTTGAATTGCCGTGAGAAAGGAATGGAGATTGAGAGCACTTGGCTTCTGCAAATTTCTTCTATTCTTTTTCTGCCTCTAAAATACGTGGGAGAGGGGTTTTGATACCTACTCACCGATTACATCAAGAAAGAAAAAACAAAAGAAAAGAAAAATAGGACTAATGAGTGTTTAGTAGGTGTTAGGTGGGATTGGGGCACACCCAAGCTTCCTAAAAACACCACAAGACTCTAGACATAAGGCCACGTCCAGACATCAGCCAAGAGAGAGGCCAAGTGGGGAATTAGGGTTTCCCTAAGATCCAACTAAATGGGCCATGGGTTTGGTTCAAACCGAACCAAAATCCCTCTCAAAGGCTTAAACCGGACCATGAAGGTTTACAACAAACAAAACAGCCCAACATATTTATAATTTACAAATACAAAAATCAAACATCACTTGACCATCCCTTGGAAGACTTCATCTCCCCAAATGGTGATGCAAAACGGTCTCCATTGTCCTTGAAACCAAGTGTAGTTACGTCCCGGGAGGTGAACTTGGCAAGGAAGATCTTGGATTTTTGACTAACTCCTTCTCTTCTTTATACTTCCATTGTAAGCAATGTTTGGGGAGTTCTTGATCATGTTGTGAAGGAATATCTAGGAGCTCCAATGTAGGGAAAAATGTACCTGCAAAATCAACAAACATATTAGCTAAAAGTCTTGCACGACTTCGAGTTGTTGCTCCTTCCGGTTGATGATGAGTCCTGGGCACATCATTAGGGCTACGAATCATGAATTAGGATTCAAGGGTTGAGGATTCCAGGGTTTAGGGTTCTAGGGTTCTAGGATTCAAGGTTCATGGTTCATGGTTATAAGTCTTAAGGTCAAGAAGTATGGGTTCAAAGTTTCCAGGTTTCAGGGTTTCACGTTTAGAGTTTTAGGGTTCATTGTTTAAGGTTCCAGGGTTTTAGGGTCCAGTTTTAAGAGTTCAAAGGTTCAAGGTTCCATATTTTTATGCTTTAGGATTCAGGGTTCAAAGGATCAAGGTTTAAGGTTCCAAGGTTCAGGTTTCTAGAGTTTAGGGATTAATGATCTAGGTTTACGAGTTCCAAGATTTGAGGTTTTGACTTATAGGGTTCCACGATTTTAGGGTTCAGGGCTCCAAGGTTTAGCGTTCCAATGAATCTTGGTTTTGAGAGTTTAAACTTTCAAGGTTGCAAGGTTTCATGGATCAAGGTTGCAAGGTTTTAGGTTTAGAGTTCAAGAGTTCCAAGGTTTAGAGTTCTAAGGTTCATGGTTCAGGGTTCCAGGGTTCTAGTGTTGAAGGTTTAAGGTTCAGGATTCCACTGTTATAAGGTTTTAGGATTCCATGGTTCAGGTTTAAAGATTCTAGGTTCAAGGGTTCAAGGATTAGGATTCAAGGGTCCAATGTTCAAGGTTTAAGGCTCCAGGGTTCAAGGGTTTAAGGTTTAGGGTTTATTGTTCAAGGGTTCAAGTGTCTAGGGTTCCAAGGTTTTAGTGTTTAGGGTTTAGGGTTCAAAGTTCCAAGATTTAGGGTTCTTTGGTTAGAGGTCCCAAAGTTTAGAGTTCAAGATAAAAGGTTATAGGGATCACGGTTATAGGTTCCAAGGTTCAAGGTTCAGGGTTTAATGTTCCACAATTAAAAAAAAATTAGTTCCAACATTAATGGTTTAGGGTTTAGTGTTCAAGGGTTCTTGGTTCCAAGGTTAGGGGTTCTAGGATTCAGGATTAAAGTTTCAGGGTTCAAGATTCTACGTTTAGGATTTAAGGGGAGTTGAGGGTTTACCGTTCAAGGTTCAAGACTTCCAAGGTTTCGTGGTTCAAGGTTAAAGGGTTCAGAGTTCAAGGTTCTTGGGTTAATGTTAAGGGTTCTAGGGTTCCAGGGTTTAGGGTTTTGGGGTTAAAGGTTCAGGGTTAAGCATTCTAGATTTAGGGTTTATGTTAAGGGTTTGGGGTTCAAGGGTTCCACGGTTCAAGTTTCAAAGTTTTAGGGTTCATGGTTTAAAGGTTCCAAGGTTCAAGGGTTCAGGGTTTCAAGGGCTAGGGTTCCAGGAATCGGAGTTTCAATTTTTAGGGTTTACCATTCAGGATTCAAGGGTTGGGGGTTCCAAGGTTCATGGTTCCAAGGCTCCAGGGTTAAACATTAAGGGTTTATAATTCAAGTTTCTAGGGTTCTAGGGTTTAGGGTTCCATGGTACAAGGTTTAGGGTTCAGGGTTCAAGGTTTAGGGTTCAGGGTTCAGCGTTCAGTGTTTAAGGGTTCCAGGGTTTAAGTGTTCAGGGTGTTGGCTTTAAAGGCTTTCAAAGTAACCAATTATTTTTTATGATAATCGTTTGTGAAAATGTATGAAAGCTAAATTAAATTGTGTTGTTAATGTATCTTATAGACTTAATTTCCCATGTGAGATACCCGTGTCAAAGGGTACACTTGATGTCTAACAAGTTGGTTGAGTGTTGCAGAATTTTCTAAGTTCTCTTAGGTTATGTCGACCGCCGTTTACATGTGTGGACCGAAACAATTCGAGAGAAGAGATGTATGTTAACCGCTATAGATATATGTCGACCACAATAACTCTAGAGAAGAGATGTATGTCGACCGCTACAGATATATGTCGACCGCAATAACTCCAGAAAAGAGATATATGTCGACCGCAATAATTCCAGAGAACAGATGTATGTCGACTGCCCAAGAGATGTGTGTCGACCGCTCAAGATCTATGTCAACCTGAGGCAAAGTTCCAGAGATGTAACCAATGTCGACCGATACAGACTTATGTTGATCGATGATGTTCCAGAGATAAAAATTTATGTCGACTGCACAAGACTTATGTCGACCACTATGTCGACCGCTAAATACTTATGTCGACCGCTTAAGTTCCAGAGACAAAACTTATGTAAACTTATGTCGACCGATGAGAAGTTCTAGAGACGAACCTTATGTCGACCGCAACACCTTCAAAGGCTAATCAACTAAACTTATGTCGATCGCTCCACGATTATGTCGACCGCTTAGGAACAACTACAGAGTCAAAGCTCCAACGGCTACTTTCTAATGAGTCTAAACGGCTATTGCAGTCGAGACCTCCCGTACTTATGTCGACTGCCCGAGCTTGAGCTGCTACAAAGTTATAAGTAGTTGAATAGAAGTCAATTCAAAAGACGATTTTCCTTGAGAGAAAAACACGCTGAAACGCTGCCAAAATCATTCTCAAGCTATTTTACTCTCTCATCTCTTGTATTCACTTTTGGTTATTCATCTTGTGATTCAGAGAGTCGGTTTAGAAACCGTAAATTCTTGTAACGATAGAATTGAGTGAACTTGTAAAGTGGTGACGCCTCTGAGAAAGAAGAGTCAAAAAGGGGTGATGCTTCTAAGAAAGAAGAGTCAAGGTGTAAAGGTTAGATTGACACCCGGAAGCTCAATCAAGTGAAAGATCTTTAAGGAGCTACCTTGAAGCGCAGACATAGGCAGTTGTTGGCCGAACCGCGATAACATTTCGGTGTCAAAATTTCTCTCCCTCAACCTTTACTTTGTTGATTGTGCTTGCCTAAATTGAATCGATAATCAACTTCCATAACTTTTGTACTTTAGAAATTTAACTCACAAAAAAATTTCAATTAACCTAATTCCCCCCCCCCCCCCCTACTTAGGTTAAAATCGGTCCGACAATTTGTAACAGAGCAGGTTAAATAAGAATTTTTTGTGATTTATCATCTTGCATTAAATTTCTTTGCAATGGCTTTTATTATGAATACGTCACACACCAAGGGTCAATTAATCACTAGACCCCCTCTTTTTGATGGTAACAACTATGTATATTGGAAAACTAGGATGAGAATTTTTACTCAAGCTATGGACTACATCATTTGGAACATAATTGAAAATGGTCCATACATGCCAATTAAAATTGAGAATGGCATAAGTATACCAAAAAAAAGTAGTGAATATGATGAGAATGACCTAAGAATACTAAGTTTAAATGCCAAAGCAATGAACACCTTGTACTATGCTCTAACTAGTGATGAATTTAATAGAGTACAAGGTTGTGATAATGCTCGAGATATTTGGCGATTACTTGAAGTAACACATGAAGGAACTAACCAATTAAAAGAAAATAAACTAAGTATGCTTGTACATGAGTATGAACTATTTACTATGCATAGTGATGAAACAGTTAGTTCCATGTTTACATGCTTCACAAACATTAGTAATGGTTTGAAACTGCTAGGCAAGATATATTTAGATGAAGAGTGTGTTAGAAAGATTCTTCGAGTTCTTCCAAGAGCATGGCAATGAAAGGTTACAGCAATACAAGAGGCTAAAGACCTCAAAGCTCTTACGATTGAAGAACTCATCAGATCTTTAATGACACATGAGATTACGTTGAAGGCTAGTGAAAAAGATGAGATTAAGGAGAAGGAAACATCAAAGAAATGGACATTGCCCTTAAAGCATCCTCCAGCAAACAAGCTGATGTTGTGAGTGATGAAGAGGAAGATGAAGATGTTGCTTTCATCACAAGGAAGTTCAAGAGGTTCCTACAAAGAAAACGCTATGCTTCACATGGACCTCTTTGGTCCTTCCAAAGTAGCAAGTCTAGGTGGTAAACACTATGCTTTTGTGATTGTTGATGATTTCTGAAGATTCACTTGGGTATTCTTTCTTAGATCTAAGGATGAGACTTTTGAGACTTTCTCATCTTTTAGGAAGAGAGTTCAAAATGAAAAGGATCTCTTCATTGTAGCTATTTGGAGTGATCATGGAGGAGAATTTGAAAATGAGAGATTTGAACTTTCTTAAGAATGGTATCAATCATAACTTCTCTTCCATATGACTCCTCAACAAAATGGAGTTGCCCTTAAAGCATCCTCCAGCAAACAAGCTGATGTTGTGAGTGATGAAGAGGAAGATGAAGATGTTGCTTTCATCACAAGGAAGTTCAAGAGGTTCCTACAAAGGAAACGCTATGCTTCACATGGACCTCTTCGGTCCTTCCAAAGTAGCAAGTCTAGGTGGTAAACACTATGCTTTTGTGATTGTTGATGATTTCTGAAGATTCACTTGGGTATTCTTTCTTAGATCTAAGGATGAGACTTTTGAGACTTTCTCATCTTTTAGGAAGAGAGTTCAAAATGAAAAGGATATCTTCACTGTAGCTATTTGGAGTGATCATGGAGGAGAATTTGAAAATGAGAGATTTGAACTTTATGTCTTAAGAATGGTATCAATCATAACTTCTCTTCCATATGACTTCTCAACAAAATGGAGTTGTTGAGAGAAAGAATAGGTCTTTGCAAGAGCTAGCTAGAACCATGCTTAATGAAAATGCTCGTCCTATGTATTTTTAGGCTGAAGCCTTTGCCACGACTTGTTATATAGTTAATCAAGTTTCAATTCACCCAATCTTAGAAAAGACCCCTTATGAGCTTTGAATGGGAAATACCCCAAGTGTCAAATACTTTAGGCCCTTTGGATGCAAATGTTATATCCTCAATACAAAGGACAACCTAGGAAAATTTGACTCAAAAACCGACTTTGGAATTCTTCTAGGATATTCATTGTCTAGCAAAGCTTATAGGGTGTTCAACAAGAGAACTCTAGTAGTTGAAGAATCAATGCATGTCTCATTTGATGAATCCCTTTCTTCATCAAGTAATATGGTAAAAAATGATGACCTCATAAAAGAACTAGATTCTTTGACTCTGAAAGAAAATGAGAAAGACTCTCTTGAGGTTACTCCATCTGAAAATCCTCCAATCTCTCTAGAATTGGAGCCAGTGAGCCATTCTAAAAGAGATCTTGCTAGAGAGTGGAGATATTCAAGAAGCCACCCATTAGAAGATGTGGTTGGTGTTCCCTCATTAGGGTAAAACTAGAGCCTCTCTTAGTAATCTATGTGCCAATGTAGCATTCTTATCTCAAGTAGAGCCTAAGAAGTTTGATAAGACCATTAAAGACAAAAATTTGATTATGGCCATGCAAGAGGAACTTAATCAATTTGAGAGAAACCAACTGCGGGAATTAGTTCCTAGACCTAATGATCACACCATCATTGGAACTAAATGGGTATTCAAGAATAAACTAGATGAACATGGTATTGTCATTAAAAACAAGGCAAGATTAGTTGCAAAAGGTTATAATCAAGAAGAAGGTATAGATTTTGAGGAGACCTTTGCACCGGTGGCCCGAATGGAGTCAATTTGCATGCTTCTTGCCTATGCTTGTCATAAAGACTTCACTCTATTTCAAATGGACGTTAAGAGTGCCTTTTTAAATGGATATATTATGGAAGAAGACTATGTAGAACAACCTATAGGTTTTGAGGCCTTTGACAAGATAGACCATGTTTATAAACTTCATAAAGCCCTCTATAGTCTTAAGCAAGCTCCTCGAGCTTGGTACGATAGGTTGAAGAACTTTCACTTGGTTAGAGAGTTCAAAATGGGAAAAATTGACTCAATCCTCTTCACTAAACATGTTGGTAATGATCAACTACTTGTCCACATTTATGTGGACGATATTATTTTTGAAGCCTCCAAGAAAAACCTGTGTGAGATTTTGCCTCTCTCATTCAAGATGAATTTGAAATGAGCATGATGGGGGAGCTTAAATTCTTCTTAGGACTTCAAATTAGACAATCATTAGATGGAACATTTATTTGGCAAGAGAAATATATCAAGGAATTACTCAAGAGATTTGGAATGGACTCTTGCAAATCTTCCAGGACACCAATGAGTACCACAACCAAATTGGATAAGGATGAAAGAGGAAAAGATATGGATATTAAGAGATTTTGTGGAATGATCGGTTCATTGTTATATCTAACCGCCAGCAGACCCGACATCTTTTTTAGCCTTTGCCTTTGTGCTAGATTCCAAGCCTCGCCTAAGGAGTCTCACTTGAATGGCATTAAAAGAATTTTCAAATACTTAAGTGGAACACTTGATCTAGAATTATGGTATCCCAAGAGTACTTCCTTTGACTTAATTGGATATTCTGATTCGGATTATGCCGGGAGCCTTGTGGATAGGAAAACTACTAGCGGTACATGCCAAGTCTTAGGTGAATCTTTAGTATCATGGTTCTCTAAGAAACAAAACTTTGTGGCACTCTCAACAACCGAAAGTGAGTATATAGCAGCCGGTAGTTGTTGTGCACAAATTCTTTGGATGAAGCACACTTTAGAAGACTATAACCTCTCATTCTCTAAGATTCCAATTAAATTTGGCAACACTAGTGCAATAAACATCTCCAAAAATCCTATCTTACACTCTAGGACCATCCACGATCGATCGACCGATGTCCAGTTTTCTCACTGTTTTAAAACCCTATTCTGTGAATGGTTTAATTATTCAGAATTCCTCTCCCGCGCGAAAAACTCTCTAGCATCTCCCACCTCCTCCGTTTAGTGCCCAGCACTCATAACTCTCGATTTCCTTCTTTTCCATGCCCTATGGCTTCTTCCTCTCAACCTCTAGTCAAGCGGAAACGTTCTTCTACATCAAAATCCGATAATCCTCTTCCTCCTCCTCCGGCGATTGACAAACACTTATTCCGAAATGAGTTGGCTCAAGATAAGTATTTCCAAATCTTTCAATCCAAACCATTAATCTCGAGTAGGGTTTATAGGCCCCATTGCATTCAAGGAATAGATTTTTCCGAATCTAGTGATTACTTAGGATTAACCAATTTGTTTAGCTTTAAGAAACAATATCACGAGGAGGCAATTTGCCTATTCTATGCTAATTTTCATTCTACTCCTCATCCCCTTACCTTAAAGAGCCTTGTGTTTGGAAAACCAATCAAGATCACAGTTTCATTGTTAAATTCATTGCTAAATTGTCAAATTAACGAGCACACCAATCAATACTATGAACAGGGGAAGGAACCCTCTCTAGTTCGGTGCTCCGATTATAGGAACTTTGTCAGATTGGTTGCTAAGGATCCTGAAAATGTGCAGTACAAACCGAAAGCTAGTGATCTCAACATCACGGCATGTTTAGTTCACCATATCACCATCTACAATCTTTTGCCTAAGGATAGGCATAGAGATCACATAAGCCACATGGAACTTTATGTTCTCTACATGTTCTTTCATTAGCGTCGCTTCAACGTTGGTTTCATAATAATGAGGCGCATGATGGATGTTTTGGATGTGGCATCCAAGTGTTTAACCTTTAACCTTCTGCTAATGGAAATTTTCTCAAAGCAAGGAGTCGATTTTCCTCCTCCCACGATACTTATCGAAGTTAGGAATCTTGATATCTATTCCGACTCCACACTTGCCTGTATGGGATTAGCTCAAGATGATGATGGAGTTTGGCACTACAAGAAAACCGTGCCTCCTCGACATCCTTCATCTTCCACCTCAAGTGATCCTCCCCTGACTACCGATGTGATTCACATTCCTCCTGAGCATCGGACCACGCGTGGACATCATCATTCTTCCTCCTTGTCCGAGGAACGCTTTGATATGCTCACCAGTCTCATCTCCAACCTTGCATCCTTTGTTGAGTCTCTTCACAACAAGGTTGATGGTCTTAAGAAATAGATTGATGCTTGGGATGAATACTTTGAAGAAGAAGACGACTGTGAAGAGCTAGGGACATCGCGTCCTAGAGCTCAAGTTCACTCCTCTCCAGCTCTTAATGTTGAATCATTTCTTGCTCCGACTATTGACCCATCTGTCACACTGGCTCGTGATCCTGACACGGTACATGTATCCTCCCCCGGTACGGTGATGATCCCATCTCATGTATAAACCGAGGTCCTCGACTCTCCATCCAGTGTGCCTATATCTTCTCCAGTCTTGGATGTGCATGGATCACCTCTTATAGGATCTCCATGGGAGTAGTTTTAGTTTTATTAGATATTTTGGGACATTTATCGTTATATAAAAACAATGTTTTAATTACCGCTTTTTTGTTTCTGGATGCATTAACTCTTTGTAAATGCCTTAACATTTTTTTTATAATGCCAATGGGGGAGATAGATTGCATTATTATATGCCTTAATTCTGATTGCATGAGCATGAAAAGTTATAATTATGATTGAATGAGCATAAAAGCCTTAATTATGATTGCATGAGCATGAAAAGTTATAATTATGATTGAATGAGCATAAAAAGTGATATTCAGTTTTTTTTCTAACTTTTTCTATGCTCTAGTATTGAGAAGTATGCATATTCTATGAGGGATTATTTAAAAATGTGAGCATAGTCAATTTATCTTTCAATTGGATTGTCATCATCAAAAAGGGGGAGAATGTTGGCTTTAAAGGCTTTTAAAGTAACCAATTATTTTTTATGATAATCTTTTGTGTAAATGTATGAAAGCCAAATTAAATTGTGTTGTTAATGTATCTCATAGACTTAATTTCCCATGTGAGATAACATTGTCAAAGGGTACACTTAATGTCTAACAAGTTGGTCAAGTGTTGCAGAATTTTCTAAGTTCTCTAACGTTATGTCGACCGCTGTTCATATGTGTCGACCGCAACAATTCTAGAGAAGAGATGTATGTCGACCGCTATAGATATATGTCGACCGCAATAACTCCAGAGAAGAGATGTATGTTGAACGCTATAGATATATGTCGACCGCAATAACTCCAGAGAAGAGATATATGTCGACCGCTATTTATATATGTCGACCGCAATATTTTCAGAGAACAGATGTATGTCAACCGCCCAAGAGATGTGTGTCGGCAACTCAAGATCTATGACGACCAGAGGCAAAGTTCCAGAGATGTAACCTCAACCGATACAGACCTATGTCGATCGGTGATGTTCCAGAGACAAAAATTTATGTCAACCGCGCAAGACTTATGTCAACCGCTAAATACTTATGTCAACCGCTTAAGTTCCAGAGAAAAAACTTATGTCAACCGCTCAAGACTTATGTCGACCAATGTGAAGTTCCAGAGACGAACCTTATGTCGACCGCAGCACCTTCAAAGGCTAATCAACTATACTTATGTTTACCGCTCCACGATTATGTCGACCGCTCAGGAACAACTACAGAGTTAAAGCTCCAACGGCTACTTTCTAATGAGTCTAAATGGCTATATTGTGGTCGACCGCTCCTTTACTTATGTCGACTGCCAGAACCTGAGCTGCCATAAAGTTGTAAATAGTTGAAGAGAAGCCAATGAAAAAGACGATTTTCCTTGAGAGAAAAACACACTGAAATGCTGCCAAAATCATTCTCAAGCTATTTTACTCTCTCATCTCTTGTATCCACTCTTGGTTATTCATCTTTTGATTGAGAGAGTCGGTTTAGAAACCATAAATTCTTGTAACGATAGAATTGAGTGAACTTGTAAAGGGGTGACACCTCTGAGAAAGAAGAGTAAAAACTAGGTGACACCTCTAAGAAAGAAGAGTCAAGGTGTAAAGCTTAGATTGACACCCGGAAGCTCAATCAAGTGAAAGATCTTCAAGGAGCTACCTTGAAGCGCGGACGTAGGCTGTTGTTGGCCGAACTGGGATAACATTTCGGTGTCAAAATTTCTCTTCCTCAACCTTTACTTTGTTGATTGTGCTTGCATAAATTGAATCGATAATCAACTTCCATAACTTTTGTACTTAAGGAATTTAACTCACAAAAAAATTTCAATTATTATGAGTTCCAGGGTTCAGGGTTCTAGGGTCTAATGGTTTTGAGGTTCGAAGTTCATAATTAAGGGTTCAAGGGGTTCAACGCCTAAAGTTCAAGATACGCGGTTCAAGAGCCTTTGTTAAGGGTTCACGGGTAAAGGCTCCAAGGTCTAGGATTCAAGGGTTTCGAGTTAAAGGTCGCATGGTTTGGGGTGTAGAGTTCCAAGGTTCAGAGTTAAAGATCTGAGGGTCCAAGGTTTGGGGTTTAGGCTTCAAAGGTTCAGAGTTTTTAGGTTCCTCTATTCAGGGTTCCCTGGTTCAATGTTCAGGGTTGTAGGGTTCAGGGTTCAGGTTTCTAGGGTTCCAGGGTTTAGAGTTCTAAGGTTTTGGCATTTTAGGTCTCGGGCTTAAGCTTCAAAGGATCAGAGTTCCAGGGTACTTAGGTTCAGGGTTTGCGGTGCTAGGGTTGAGGGTTCCAGGGTTTAGCGTTCCATGGTCCTGGCATTCAATGGTTGGGGGTCTTACAGTTCTAGGGTCTTGGGTTTTGGCTTTCACGATTCCAGGATCTAGGGTTCAAGGTCAAGGGTTCCATTGTTCAAGGTTTAAGGTTTCTAGGGTTCAATGGTTTCAGGGTTCAAGGTTCACGGTTGAAGGGGTTCTAATGTCCAAATTTTAAGGATTAGGGTTAAGGGTTCATGGTTCCGCATTCCAAGGTTTGGGATTCTAGGGTTCTAGGTTAAGGGTTAAGGGTTCTAGGGTTTCGAGGTATAAGGCTAAAAGTTCTGGGGTTTAAGGTTAAAGTGTTTTGTGTTCAGAGTTTTAGGGTTTAAGGGTTCAAGGTTTTAGAATTCTAATGTCTAGGGTTCAGTGTTTAAGGGCAGAGTATTCAGGATTCCAAGGTTTAGGGTTCTACGGTTCATTGTTTAGGAGTTATGGGTTAAAGGGTTCTAGAGTTTAGGGTTTAAGGTTTCAAGTTTCCTAGGTTCAAGGTTAAGGATTTTTTGTTCAAGGGTTACATGGTCTAGGATTAAGGGTTATGGATCCCAAAGTTTAGGGTTCATGGTTTCAGGGTTAAGGGTTACAAGGTTTAGGGTTCTAGGGTTAAATATTCCTACATTATAGGGTTTGGTATCAAAGCCGCTTGGCTATCTTGTTTTAAAAAAGAGTGACTCCTTATTTGATTTAAATTGAATCTACCTTCGAGTATTAGGTTAGTAAAACATCTCCTCTTATTTGGTATAAACAAGAGCCATCTTCTAGAATTTAGTTTAAAAAATAAAAAATTTAGCTAGTATTTGCATTACATCTTAAACAAATACATTTATTTATCATTCGATCTTATGATTCCTTTTTGTTTGATTTCTTTTATCTTTGTCATGTCATGTTGGTTAATCCTGTGTTTATTTTTGTTAGATTAAAATTTTGATATCTTTCACCAATTTTTTTTCTTCCAATTGATAATTTGGTTTTGATGTGAAACGACTCTTTGTTAGGTCGTTTAAATCTTGACATAATTGGAGCAAGTGAGGGAAAAAGGGAAGAGCGGTGAGATAATTAGAGGGTAAAAGCCAATTAAAAAGTGTAAAACACGAGTAACAAATTGGACTGACAAACTTATCTGAGAAAACGTCTGAGTAAGTGTTGTGAGGTCTATCTTATCATATTTTTTTTCTCCTCTAACATTTTCTTGCAGCTTCAACTTTTTACAAATGTCGAACTCTAACAACGGTGTTTCGACGCAATGCAATGACAGCCTTCAATTTAATATCTTGATGGGTCAAGTAACAAAATTAATGAAAGACTAGTTTGACCGTCTCAATGATTTGTTGTATAAAATTCAAAACGGTCAACAACATTATCGAAAACCACTCAATGAAAGTAGAAATCTTCCACAAAGAGGAAGAGAGGACTCTTTAGATGATACTCTTAATAGGGTAAATGACATTTCGGATGATGATATTTGGAGGAATCGAAGAAATTCTAGAAAAGCCTTTAACTGGACGGATGATAGCTTGAACAACATCAAGATGCCAATCCTATCTTTCCAAGGAAAGAGTTATCCAGATACATATTTTGAGTGGGAAAAGAAGGTTGAAATAATCTTTGACTGCCATAATTATTTAAAAGAAAAAAAGGTAAAACTCACTGCTATTGAATTTTTTTATTTTGCTATTACTTCGTGGGGTCAATTAACCTTAAGCAGGAGATGAAATGGGAAGAGAGCTTTTGATACGTGAATCCAAAATCAAAAAGACCTTTAGGGTTTAAGGGTTCAAGGTTTCAGAATTCTAATGTCAAGGGTTCAGTCTTTAAGGGCATAGTATTCAGGATTCCAAGGTTCGGGGTTCTAGGGATCATTGTTTAGGAGTTATGCATTAAAGGGTTCTAGAGTTTAGGGTTTAAGGTTCCAAGTTTCCCAGGTTCAAGGTTGAGGATTTTTTGTTCAAGGGTTACATGGTCTAGGATTAAGGGTTATGGTTCCCAAAGTTTAGGGTTCATGGTTTCAGGGTTAAGGGTTACAAGGTTTAGGGTTATAGGGTTAAATATTCCTACATTATAGGGTTTAGTGTGTTGAGTTTCAAGCTTAAATGGTTCTAGGGTTCCAGTGCTTAAACTTAACGGTTCTCAATTCTAGGGTCCAGAGTTCAGAGTTCAAAGTTCTAGGGTCCAGGGTTTTAAGGTTCCAGGGTTCAGGGTTCCAAGGTTCTGGGTTCAGATTTCTTAGGTTCAAGGGTTTCAGGGTTCAAAGTTTAGGATTCGGGGTTCAAGGTGTTCTAGGGTCTAAATTTTAAGTTGAGGGTCCAGAGTTATTGTTCAGGGCTCAAGATTCAAGGGTACTAGTGTCAAGGGTTAAGGGGTCAGCATTCCAGGGTTTAGGGTTCTAGAGTTTCGAGGATCAAGGATTAGTGTTACAGGGGTTTTAGTTATCAGTTGAGGATTCGAGGGTTCTAGGGTTCATGGTTTCATTGTTTGGGGTTCAACGCTCAAGTGAGGAGGACATCACGAAGAGCAAAGGGAAATAACTAAATGCAACCGCTGCAAGCATGGAATGAAATATGACATGAGATTGAGCCAAAAGTTTGGTGAAAAACTAAGCAAATATATCCAAAAACTTCTCAATTGTGACAGCATTATTGTTCTAGACAACATTAAATTTAAATTCATGACATGCAGTCAAGTCCACATGGGACAGTATGTCATTATTATGAATTAGACTATTATGTACTTACCTTATTTATTATAATGAATTATTGATAATCTATGTTGCTTGGCATAAGGGAAGCAAGTGAGAAAATAGGTAAGAAATTTTTTGAGAAAGTCGTTGAGAAAGTGGGTAAGGTTGGGAGAAGAAAAATAAGGTGAGGAACAAGTCCAATAAATATGTACTAGATTTACCATTTGAATTCAACTTGAGTTTTGATAATCATATTGTGAGAGAAATCTCATTTTCAATGTGTTGTTCGGTCTTTCATTGCAAGTCCAGCAACGTCGTTTCTGACTTATCAAATGAACTCCATTCGTTTGTGGCATCTTTCTGATCAAAGGTTCTTAGTCGCGTTATTGTTTTGGTTCTTTAGCTCTTTCTAAGCTAAGATTCAAACGTCCGTTAACTTCGGGTCAAGGTTCTATTTTCTATCTATGCTATTTTTAATATTCTCTATTCAATCACGGATCAATCTTTATAAGTTAAGATCATATCATTTGGTATCAAAGCCGCTTGGCTATCTTTTTTTCAGTTTAAGGTAAATAATCTAAAAAGGAAAGAAAAACAAGAATGAAAGTCAAGCTCTAGGGGCCGGGGAAGAAAAATACAGCCAGAGAAACCGCCCCAGACATCCCGAACAAAAGCTAAAAGCACAAAAGGAAAGTCAACATGCTGACTTACCAAAAACAAAAAAAAAACCCAATTAACACAAACCAACAATAGAAATCAAGCAAGGCTCAAAATTGACTACAGAAATAATTAATCAGCTCAACCCAAGGCAGCAACAAGAGGCATCTTGGGGAGGAATACAAAAATGTCATCTTCGAGACTAGGAACGAGACGGAGCAGGCAAATCTGGGGATAAAGGCATCAGCAACAAAGAGAGCATGAAGCAGCGGCATTGGCTAAAAACAAAGATGAAGCCACAACTATAGCAACATCTTGGGACAAGCCAGAGAAGGAGCAGCAGAACTAGAGACAAGAGAACAGAATCTAATGCGGCAGCAGATTCGAGCAAGAAAAAGAGCAGTGGCATCCAAAAAAAGATCAAGCGAGAGAGCAGCAGCATCCACCAAAACACCCGAGACATAGAGAGGAGCAAAAACCTGCAAGAAGACAAAAAAAAAGAATGATTCGGAAGGGAAGAGATATGATCTTGTCATTTCGGAGTGGATGAGATTTGCTCAATCATCCTAGGATAAAGAGAGAAAAGCATTTTGAAAACATGCTTTTCAATCTTTCTTGAAACTTGCTCAGCCGACCAGGTCTTCCCTTAGAAGGATTTGACATTTCGAGCATTCCAAATATAGTAAACAGAGGCAGCAAGAGTGATTTTCATCAGGTTGGCTTTCCTATGATCTACTTTGTTTTCCTTCTTTGTCCATTTGAAAGCACTTTTTAGGGTGCTAAGACATCTTTGTAGACCAAATTTGGCTTTTATGATAGACCAAACCGAGTTGGAGAAGGGGCAAGAAAAAAGGAGATGGTGATTGGATTCAGAATGAAGAGAGCAAAAACAGCAAAGGTCAGATATTCCTAAGAAGGTTAGCTGATCTTTTGTTTTAAGCCTTTCATGAGCTGCAAGCCAAAGTATGAAGGAGTGCTTAGGAATAACACAATTTGTCCAAAAAAGGGGGGCCCACGGCTTAGGGGATCCATAAGGCCTGAAGGAGTCATATAGATGTGATAAACCATGGCCATTTTATTTTCTTTTCCAAGCTTCAATTAGACCATTTGCTTTGTCAATAGAAGTGAATTTTTCAAGGAGAAAAGCTCGAGTTTGGATGAGGTTTTTCATGAAAGGGGAGACACGATAACCCGGGGACTAACTCCAAAAATTCACTCCTTTTAAATAGAAATAATTAATCCATCTAGCCCAAAGAGATTCCTTATTGGCTTGAATGTTCCAGATGACTTTAGCGTGGAAGGCTTTATTCCAAGAATTAAGATCCCGAAGTCCAAGACCACCCTCCATCTTAGGCAAACAGACAGTGGACCAGGCGATAGTCGCATTTCTCAAGGCCCAAAGGAAATTCCTGCAGATTTGACTAGCTCTTAATTTGATCATTGCAGGGAGGTTAAAAATGGACATCCAGAAACATTCAACTCCTTCTAAAAGCGATCTTAGGAGCTCAAGACAGCCTGCACAAGATAGGGATGCTGCACTCCAGCCGATAGTATTATCCATAAGCTTTCTAATGAATGGAAGGTAATGATTTGAATGAAGATTTCCAGCCGAAAGAGGGATACCAAGGTATTTGAAGGGGAGGGATCCAGTTTTTAAACCCGACATTCGGAAGATTTCATTGAGGTCTTGAGAGCTAATTCTGGCAGCAAAAATACTAGATTTTTCCAGGTTCATCTTTAGCCCGGAGACTGAATTGAAGTCTGAAAGGCAATCTAGGATAATCTTAACTGAAGTGGGGTCCCCACGGGCTAGAAGCATGAGATCATCGACATAGATCAAGTGAGTGATATGAAAATGGTAACACTTAGGATGAAAATTGAATTGAGAGCTGCGAGTTCTAGATTTGATTAATCTTGAGAGGTATTCAAGACAAATGACAAATAGGTAAGGGGATAGGGGGTCCCCCTATCTAAGACCATTTCTACCCTTAAAAAACCCGAAAAGCCCACCATTGATTGAGATGGAATAGGTGGCTGTGGAGAACAATCTGAAATCAAGGAAACGAAGATAGGGGAAAAGCCTAAACCAACTAGAACATCTCTAAGGAAGGACCAATTTACCAAATCAAAAGCTTTGGAAATGTCAACTTTGATTATGCATCTCGGGGAGGCCTTTTTTTTTATTGTATTTCCTCATAAGCTCTTGCATCAATAAGATGTTTTGATTTTCAGCTTTGATTATGCAGCCTCTTTAGCCCTAAACATGTCCTTTTTGGATGAGGTAATTTGCTTTCCTGAGACTATTGTAGGGAGGGAAGGAATTGGATCTTTTGATTTTCATTTCGATCGGCTAGAGATTCTGGTGAAAGGAATGCTGGAGTCAGGAATGGAGTCAAGGGATTTGGAGTCAAAGTAGTCTTTATCATCTGAGGAGATAAAGGAATTAGATTGTCTGACAAAGGAGCAATCAGGATGGGGGAGGTCCATAGGGTCCTTTTGATAATCCAAGTCATCATCAGTGGATACCGAGGGATCAACATGAGGGGAAGGGAATGGGGATCTGAAGTTTCTTTCGCTATGGGAGGAGCGGGGGCAGGAGGAGTGGGGCATGAGGAGTGGGGGCATCAAATCTATTCTTGCAATGGTAAGATTTGTGACCAATGGAGGAGCAAGAAAGGCAGAAATCGGGTTCGGTTTCATATTTTACCTCTTGGGTGATAATATTTCCATTCAGAGTGCTTATGTTTATCTCCCTAATCAACTCCTTAGACATGTCCACTTCAATTAGAACCCTGGATGAACCGAGCCCACCCAAAGACTTTGTTAGAAGATCCGTCATCAGAGGCTTTCCAATTCTTGACGAGATTTTGCTAAGCGATTTTTTAGACCAACATTCTAGGGGGAGATTATGGAAATTTACCCATATGGGTATGGTACTAATTTCATCAATTCCAAAATTAAACCAAGGAGGCAACTTCTTAAGGAGGAGCGGTTGACCATAGATAGAGTAGGGGCCACGGCAGAGGACACTTTCCCAATCCATGTCCGATTGGAAAATGAAGGAATCCATCCATTAGTGTTGGGAATGACTTTGACATTTGTTTTCCACCCATCCACAATACGCTTAACGCCATCTTTACCCGGGTGCCTGTTAGGAAAATATCCAACGACGGTATAACCTAGGTTGCTTTCTACATCCAAAAGATCATCAGCCGAGAGGGGAATGACATCCACCATATTTGGGCCAAAGGAGAGTTGATGACCTTGACCTAGATTCCGACTGTTTTTAACCATATCCACGTAGGAAATGGATGGTGCTGGTGCTATGGTCACTCTCTCAGGCATTTTCTCAAACAGAATATGGTAAGATTTTTTGGTGATGGGAGGATAAGTTTTTTAGGGGGGCTGAGGGGGATTCACCTGCAATTAAACCAGGCTTACTTATCACAGTATTTTCGGCCACAATATTATGCATTTCAATCAAATTCAGAGAAGAAAAATCATCAATTTCTGTCGGTATATTGCAATTTTTAACAGAGGAGGGAAGAGCAATGACGATACCTTCCTTACCTTCAGCCGGAGAAATAGAGGGACAACGGTTCTCCGTTGCAGGGGAAGATACAATCGGGAGGGTAAGCAGAAGGCCATCAACATCAGTAGCGCGGGGAGAGACTTCAGTCTGAGAAGCGTTACCGGCATCGCCTGATGTGCAACGGGAGAACATCATGGACCAAGCCCCGATGAGCACGCCCAATTTCAATAATTTGTGTGCTCATTTTGCAGGAGATAAGTGGCCGACGTGAGAGAACGCACGGTCCAATCCTCAAGGATCCCGCGTTCTATCACGAAGACCTAGTCCTCGGCCCACCCAACGCCGAGTCCGGCCACATTTGTTTTTATTCAGCAAATAAGACTTAAAGAAGGAAGAGAAGGAAGCCCGAAGAAGAAGAACGCGCAGCCTACCGAAGGAAGCCCACCGTAGCCGCACCTTGGTCAAACCACGGTCAAGCAACGGTCAACCTTTGGTCAACTAGGAGACCTTGACCAAAGCCCATCGGCAACTTGACTTTAAATCTTAAGAAACCCGATTATTTGGTCAAGGAAAGGACAAGTTTCGGATTAGCACATACAGATTATTCGGTGTCCGAAGCATGGACATTCGCAGTGCCAACATGAAGACATCCACGGTCAACTGAGGCTTTGCAGCTGAATTAATCGTGCTACTGTCTACTTTCGGACAACACATGATGGTCAGAGAACCCCTTTTCAAAATGGCACGGACAAACCTCGTGATGTTCAGAGAGGAGTTCAACTGGCCAACATTTGAAAATGCCAGCGCGCGCCTGAAGATTGTTCACCGAACCACCAGCAGAAATCCGAGATTTTCAATCAAACGAGACCAAGTTCAGAATGTCCAGGATCATGGAGGAGTGTCCAACAACTGCATTTCAAAATGGACCGTGCGGATCCCTCATTGTCCGAGATAGGTCAACGCCCGGTCGGCATTTTGAAATTGCTGCGCACACCTCCGAGCCATCAGCGGAAATGGAAAGATCTGCGTCTAGATTCGGCCATGAATCTTCTCACTACATCAGCCTAGGTTCATCCAAAGGTTTGAAATCAAGATGGCCCGCGCAGATCCCATGATGTCCGAGATAAGGTCAACCTTGGTCGTCATTTTGAACAAGCCGCGCGCACTCGCCGACCATCAACAACCATCAAAGATTTTCTTTCAAATATGGTCTGCGCGAGCATGTATCTGGACTTCATTAAGCCATCTGGGAGCTGTGTTTGAATTTGGCCCGAGAAAATCCCAAAGTGCATGGAAAAAGGTCAACCCCGGTCAACGATTTGAACGAGCCGCGCGCGCCCACGAGTCATCATCGGCCATCCGATGATTTAAATTCAAATGAAAACGTGCACGACTCTTCTAAAGTCAACTAAAGGTCAACCAAGGTCTTCATTTCAAAATGGCCCGAGTAAATTCCCCGATGTCTAGAGCCTTATCCACTCGGGCACCATTTTGAACAAACCGCGCACACTTACGAGCCATTGTCGACCAACCGAGGATCCAGACCACATGGCACTTAAGATGAGCCACCGAGAGCATTTTAAAGACTTCTTAGCCAATTTGGCCCGAGCCAATCTTCACATGTTCGGAGCTAGCCCACCCGGTGCCACCTTTCGGTCAACGTAGAGTCTTCCTCGGTCAAGCTTCAAATTCAGCCGCGCAAAACCTTAATGGATCAAACCTTCAGCAGCAGAGGAGCGTCCTTGGTCAACTTCAAGTCCATGAAGATCTCTCCTGAGCCAATCTCGAGCATTCGTGCAATCCAAGGGCCGAAAACCTTTCCCTCTTTTATTTTATTTTATTTTCTATTTTCATGCATTAAATAATGTATCGACCTTCACTTAAAAGACAGAGAGAATTTTAATAGAATTGTGCTTTGCACCTTCATACCCTTTTGGTTGAAGCTCTTTCTGATGGTTTCTTCTTCGGTGAGTCATATCCGGCCAAACTCCGTCAACCCTTGAGTGCCCGATCGGTGAGTCACATCCGAGAGCATCCAAGGTCTACCGATTCCAACACTTTGATTGCTTAAGTGTTTGAATCGTCCGACCACATCATTTCTTGCATTCCATCACATCTCCCGAGCCTTCAAATTCCTCCACCGCCGATTCCGGCCTACATCACTTCACCCGAGCCATCCCTCTTTTCATCCGAGCCATCTCCATAAACTTCCCTCAAATCTCCATTAATTCCATCCCATTACACTTCCGCACCCCAATTCCTAAATTTGCCCGAACCCATTTTCCGACACGCCGTGCACGGTACCTTACCCGGGTCACGTGTGCACATATTTTCGACCACGGTGTGCCGCCCACACTTGAACAGCACATCATCTTGGTATCAGAGCCAATACATCCTTTCCCACCCGGCTCGGCCCACTCCGCCCCCTAGACGGAGGCCTGGACAAGGCGGACACCGCCAAGCCAGCCCGCGCGTATCGGACGGATCCGATGATGATGAAGACTATCATCCCAATCATCAATCGGATCGCGATGAAGAATGGAGACTTCCAAAGTTGAATATTCCATCATTCAATGGAGCATCCAACGGCGATAAGTTCCTCGATTGGGTGGAAAAGTTCGATAAAATTTTCCACCTTTACAACCATTCCGAGAGACTCAAAGTCCAGCTCGCATCCTTGGAGCTCAAGGATTATGCGTCCCTTTGGTGGGATAGCCTTCGAGCCCAACGATGAAGAGACCACGAAGGCGAGATCACAACGTGGCGTACGATGAAAGGAGCCACAATGGTGTTGAATCCTTTGATGAAGCGTCGGTAAAAATTAGCAAGCCCGTGGAAACTTCGGATGTCCGAGACGCTCGTCGGTGTGGGCCAATTGCGGATGGCCTTGATCTTGTAGGAATCCACTTCAACGCCGCCTTCGGACAATATAAAACCAAGAAAGTGGATTCGGCTTTGGACAAAGGCGCACTTCTTGCGGTTTCCGTAAAGCTTGGTCCGTCGTAATGTGATGAAAAGCCTCTCTAAGTGATCAAGGTGGCTTTGTATGTCCGCGCTATAAATAAGTATATCATCGAAATAAATGATGATAAACTTTCCAAGGAACTCACGTAGCACATGGTTCATAAGCCTCATGAATGTGCTTGGAGCGTTGCTGAGTCCGAATGGCATAGAGCGTTGGTGAGTCCGAATGGCATAACAAGCCATTCGAACAGCCCGTACCGTGTCTTGAAGGCGGTCTTCCACTCATCGCCTTCACGCATCCTAATTTGATGATATCCGCTTTTGAGGTCCACCCGGGAAAAGACTCTCGCACCGCTAAGTTTGTCAAGCAAATCGTCGAGCCGGGGCATCGGGAAACGGTACTTGATGGTGATGTCGTTGATGGTGCGGCTATGAACGCACATTCAATGGCTTTCATCTTTCTTCGGCACAAGGAGTGCCGGGACTGCACACAGACTTAAGGACTCTCGGATATATCCCTTCGTAAGGAGTTCTTGTACTTGGTCTTGTAGAATTTTACTTTCTTTGGGATTTAGCCGGTACGGTGGTCGGTTTGGTAATGTCGTGCCCGGTTGTAGATCGATGTGGTGCTCGATCCCTCGTAATGGTGGTAGAACGTCGGGGAGTTCGTCCGGGAACACATCCTTGAATTCTTCAAGTAATGACTGCACGACCTCGGGAATAATCTCCTCGGCATGGTCATCGGGCTCTCGGTGTAAGAGCACGATGATTGGGCCTTCTTGTCCGAGGGTACGCGCTAGCTCCTTTCGGCCCATGAAGAGGGCCGTCTTGGTCGTGGCCTCTTTCCTTTCAATCTCGTCCCGGACGATTTGCGTAGGCGTCATGGGGGCCAATATGATATTTCTCCCGTTCATCTTGAAAGTGTATCGGTTCGTAAACCCATCATGTATCGCATGCCGATCGTATTGCCACGGTCGGCCGAGCAGCAAATGTGTGGCACTCATCGGCACCACGTCGCAAAGGACCGTGTCCTTGTAGTTGCCGATCGCAAAATCTACCCGGGTTTGTTTTGTCACACTAATATCTTCACGATCGGTAATCCACCGCAACTTGTATGGAGTCGGGTGCTTGGTGGTAGATAGCGCAAGCTTCTCGGTCAGCTCGCGGGATGCCACATTTGTACAGCTCCCGCCATCGATGATCACCGAGCATACTTTGTCCTTGATGAGACACCGACTATGAAATAGTGTCTCCCGTTGGTCGTCGGGTTGTTGCGGTTGTGTAGAAAGAATTCTTCGGACCATCATTAACTTTGGTCCGTCATTCGCACAACAAACATCGTCTTCATCGGTCGGGACCGGGATTTCAGCGTCTATGGTTGTCGGCTCATCCTCGCTCACGATCTCCTCGGTCTCCTAGATGACGGTCATGACGTGCCGATTCGGACATTGCGCAGCTATGTGTCCGCGCCCGAGACACTTGAAACACCAGATTTCTCGTGTCCTCGGTTGATCGGTTAGCGTGTCCAGCTGCTTAGTGTCCGTGGTTTGCTTGGGGGTCCACGGCTTCGGTGTTGGGGCCCGATCTTCCATCATTGGCGCGGGCCGGTACGGTGGGCTCAGCTTTGGGGCTAAGCGTTGAGCGACCGCTTTGCCCTTCCTCTTGATTTGTCTCTCGACCCGTAGAGCCATTTGAATTAGAGTATCAAATGACTCCAAAGGTTGGAGTTCTACCACATCTCCGATGTCCCGTTGGAGACCTCATGTGAACCGGGCCATGATTTTCTCTTCGGGTTCGGCTAAGTCGCACCGAATCCGAAGAGTCTCGAAGTCCGTCAAATATTCATCCACTGATGAGTTGCCTTGTCGTAATCCTTGGAGCTGGAGAAATAATTCCTGGCGGTAGTGGCTCGGGACGAACCGCTTCCGCATCAAGTCCTTCATCGTACGCCACGCCGTGATCTCGCCTTCGTGGTCTCTTCGTCGTTGAGCTCGAAGACTATCCCACCAAAGTGATGCATAGTCCGTGAGCTCCAAGGATGCTAGCTGGACTTTAAGCCTCTCGTAATGGTTGTAAAGGTGGAAATTTTATCGACCTTTTCCACCCAATCGAGCAACTTATCGCCATTGGATGCTCTGTTGAATGTAGGGATATTCAATTTTGGGAGCCGCCATTCTTCATCCTAATCCGATTGATGATCGGGATAATAATACTCATCATCATCGAATCCATCCGACACGCGTGGGCAGGCTCGGTAGTGTCCTCCGTGTCCGGGCCTCTGCCTAGGAGGCGGAGTGGGCCGTGGGGCCGCTCGGGCCCGGTTTTCTTCGGCCATTTCATCGAACCTCTGGAGCAAAGCGTCCATCCTCCGATTCATGGCGTCGAATTGTTCCTGGGTATTGTTCTCGGGATCTCGATGGTCTCGGGGATCGGAGAACATCGTCTGTTCGCTCGTTGTGGCTTGGTCGCGGCCCGGGTTGTGTATGGCACCGCTACGGGTCATCATAGCCGAATGGTTTTTTTTTTTCGAAAGAAAAATTTTGGGGTTAAGAGAGAGAGAAAATGGTGAAGAAAGAATTGGGATCAAAGCTCTGATACCAAGATGATGTGCCGTCCAAAAATGAGCGGCGCACCGTGGTCGAAAATGGGCGTACACGTGACCCGGGTAAGGTACCGTGCACGGCGGTCGGAAAAAGGAGTCGGGTGAATTTAGAAGTTGGGGTGCGGAAGTGTAATGGGATTGAAATGTAGGGAATTTGAGGGAAATTTATGGAGATGGCTCGGATGAAAATAGGGGTGGTTCGGGTGAAGAAAATGAAGGCTAGAATCGGCTTGTGGAGGAGTTTTGAAGGCTCGGGAGATGAAAGGGAATTTTAGGAAGGATGAGGTCGGACGATTCAAACACTTGAGCAATCAAAGTGTTGGAATCGGTAGACCTTGGATGCTCTCGGATGTGACTCACCGATCGGGCACTCAAGGGTTGACGGAATTTCGCCGAATATAACTCACCGGAAGAAAAGTTGTCAGAAAGAGCTTCAACCAAAAGGGTTTGAAGGTGCTAAGCACAATTTTATTAAAACTTCTCTCTACCTTCGAAGTGAAGGTTGATACATTATTTAATGCACGAAAAATAAAAATGAGAGGGAAGGAGTTTCGACCCTTGGATTGCATGCACGCTCGAGATTGGCTCGGGGGAGATATTCATGGACTTGGAGTTGACCAATGTTCTATCCGTTAAGGATTTGCGCTGCTGAATTTGAAGCATGACCGAGGAAGACTCTTTGTTGCTTGAGAGGTGGCTCCGGGTGGGCTAGCTCCGAACATGTGAAGATTGGCTCGGGCCAAATTGGATAAGAAGTCTTTAAAATGCTCTCGGTGGCTTATCTTGGCTGTCCCATGGTTTGGATCCTCTGTTGGTCGGCAATGGCTCGCAAGTGTGCGCGGGGTTGTTCAAAATGGTGACCGAGTGGATAATGTTCCGGAAATCGGGGGATTCTTTCGGGCCATTTTGAATTGAAGATCTTGGTTGACCCTTAGTTGACTTGAGAAGAGGCGGGCACGGTGTTATTTGAATTTAAATCATCGGATGGCCGATGATGACTCGTGGGCGAGCGCGGCTCGTTCAAATTGTTGACCGGGGTTGACAATCTTCCGTGCACTTCGGGATTTGCTCGAGGCAAATTCAAACACAGCTTCCAGATGGCTAAATGTCGTCCAGATACATGCGCGCGTGGACCATATTTGAAAGAAGATCTTCGGTGGTTGCTGATGGTCGGGGAGCGCGAGCGGCTTGTTCAAAATCAGGACCATATTTGACCTTATCTCGGCTTTTATGGGATCCGCGTGGGCCTTTTTGATTTCAAATCTCAGGATGAACCTAGGCTGATGGAGAGGGAAGATTCATGGCTGTATCCGGATGATGATCTTTTAGTTTCCGCTAATGATTCGGTGGTGAGCGAGGTAACTTCAAAAATGCCGACCGGGCGTTGACCTATGAGCGCGGCTCGTTCAAATTGTTGACCGGGGTTGACAATCTTCCGTGCACTTTGGGATTTGCTCGAGCCAAATTCAAACACAGCTTCCAGATGGCTAAATGTCGTCCAGATACATGCGCGTGCGGACCATATTTGAAAGAAGATCTTCGGTGGTTGCAAATGGTCGGGGAGCGCGCGCGGCTTGTTCAAATTCAGGACCATATTTGACCTTATCTCGGCTTTTATGGGATCCGCACGGGCCTTTTTGATTTCAAATCTTAGGAATAACCTAGGCTGATGGAGAGGGAAGATTCATGGCTATATCCGGACGAGGATCTTTTAGTTTCCGCTAATGATTGGGTGGTGAGCGCGGTAACTTCAAAAATGCCGACCGGGCGTTGACCTATCTCGGACAATGAGGGATTCGCGCGGGCTAATTTGAAATGTGGTTGTCGGATATTCCTCCATGAATCTGGACATTCTGAACTTGGTCTCCTTTGGTTGAAAATCTCGGATTTCCTGCTGATGTCTCGGTGAACGTCCTTCAGGCGCGCGGGCGCATTCAAATGTTGGCCGGTTGAACCCTTCTCCGAATATCACGGGATTTGTCCGTGCTATTTTGAAAAGTGTTCTCTGACCGCCATGTGCTGTCCTAAAGTAGACAATGGCACGATCAATTCGGCTGCAAAGCCTCGATTGACCGTGGATGTCTTCATGTTGGCGCCGCGAGTGTCTATATTTCGGACACCGAATAATCCTTATGTGCTAATCCAAAACTTGTCCTTTCCTTGACAAAATAATCAGGTTTCTTGATATTTGAAGTCAAGTTGCCGATGGGTTTTGGTCAAGGCCTCCTAGTTGACCGAAGGTTGACCGAGGCTTGACCGAGGCTTGACCATGGTGCGGCTACGGTGGGCTTCCTTTGGTGGAATGAGCGCTCTTCTTTTTTGGGCTTCTTTTCCTTCTCCTTCTAACTCTTTATTTGCTGAAATAAACTAATGTGGCCGGGCTCGGCATTGGGTGGGCCGAGGAGTTGGTTCTCGTAGGAGAACACGAGATCCGAGAGGATCGGGCCGCGCATTCTCTCACGTTGGCCACCTATTTCTTATGGGCCAAGATTCTAATGAATCTCGGCCACGTCGACGGCCTTTAGTCCATTGGTCATCAAAGGATGGTCGATAAATGGGCCGGTGGATGCTTCGGAGCCGGGAATGTCCGAACACCAAGTGATGGAATGCTTGGGTCGTTCCCGATCATATTCGGAAGGAGTTTCCGAGGTTAAGTTACCTGCAAAACGAGCAACCATGTTAGTAAAATCATTCGGGCTCGTCGGGGCTAGGTCCATGATGTGCTCCGGTTGCACATCAAGACCAAGGGAGTGTGGTCCACGAAAATGGTTCCCCTTCCACCGGCTGCCATCCATGCATTCCCAAAAGCAAAAACCCATGCAAAAGATAAAACCCACACCAAACCCATGGAAACCCACAGAAAACTCATGCAAAACGGACAAAACCCTAAATAATTGTTTTTGCAAATTTAAAAAGGGAATAAATAAAGCTAGAAAAAGGAAGGGCTGGTCGGGTTTGTGCCATGCTCCATGGTGCCCGACCTAAGCCCGACCTCGACCCGGTATGAACCTGGGTTTCCTTCCTCCCTTGCTTCGGCATTGCCTTTTCTTCCGAGGTGTTCCAAGCTCGAAGGTGCCCCGATCTCGACCTCCTTTTCCAAGACTTCCCAAGTGAGAAGATGCTTTGGCTGCTCCACGTCCTT
>QAOC01029219.1:0-19006 GCA_003255005.1 Begonia fuchsioides | reverse complement strand
TTATTATCCAATTTGTCCATGTTAAAATTCATATTTGCCCTTACTTTTGCTTATATTTGTAAAAATACCTTAATTATCATCTTTTAATCACACATACTTAAATTAATTAATCTAGATTATTACTAATATAATCTTCAAGATTAACTTAAATAATCATGATTAGTAAACCTTAATTACCTCTTAATCATTCACTAATTACACCTTAATCATGATTAGGCACAAATCTTGGTGACATGTGGCACTTTCTTATTGCTTCACTGCTTTAATATATAAAATCATAATTTATATTTAATAATATTCTATGATTAATATTTATTCAAATTATATCATTGATTAAGGAGGAAATGTAAGGTGGAGGTGTTATGTCCTTTAACTATGGTTAGCTTTACTAATTAATTTTGATTAGTATTAACTTAAGTTTCAAGGCTATTAATACATAAACATATATATTAAGATGTTAGGATCTTGTTGCTTCAAAAAGTTTGGGTATTACAATATGACTGGCACTCATGGGAACAACATCACATAACACCCTGTCTTTATATCTTTTTTGTCGTTCAGCCTCTTTAGTTTTTAGGATTCGGATGCAAGGTAGTTTCTAGTCCTAATTTATCAACAAGTTTACTAGAACAAACGTTAGTACAACTACCCCCATCAATAATTAGAGAACATACCTTCCCTTGGATAAGGCAACGGCTATGGAAGATATTTTCCCTTTGAACATCTTTATTTCAGGCTTAAGTAGTCAACACCAAACGAATTACCATCAATAATGGCCCTTCCTGGTACAACAAGTCTCTTCTTGAACTTCACGTTCTTCTTTAGTTTTTTCCAATGTTTCATCCTCACTCACCACTTCATTAGTGTCCTCTCTAAGAACCATCACTCTACGATTTGGACATTGGGAAGCAATGTGTCCTAAACCTAGACACTTGAAGCATTTGATTTCTCTTGATCGGGGTTGGCTTACTTCAACAATTGGTTTGATGGCTCCTTCTTTCTTTTGTAGCCACAGTTTTGTAGATTGAAGCTTGTCTTCCTCTTTTGGAATGGGCTTGTAAGGAGTGGTGGTCTTGGTCGGATATCAGTTGAATACTCATTTCCCCTTTCTTTTTACTTGCCTCTCCACCTTCATGGCAAGTTTAATAACCATATCCATAGTATCCATGGGTTGTAACTCTACTATATCACCAATTTCCATGTTTAAACCCCGTATAAATCTTTCAATAATCTGTTCCTCGGGTTCTTGAAGATCACAACAAATCCGATAAGTCTCAAACTCGGTTAGATAGTCTTCAACCGAGAGATTGCATTGTTTCAAGGATTGGAGTTGAATAAATAACTCTTGTTTGTAATGGATTGGAACCAACCATTTTCTTATCAATAACTTCATAGCTCTCCAAGAGAGAATTTCATCATCATCATAACGCCTTCTTTGAGCCTTTATACTATCCCACCATAAACTGGCATACCCGGTTAATTCTAGAGAAACTAACCTTAATTTCATCTTCTCTAAATAGTTATAGCAATAAAAAATCTTGTCTACTTTTTCAACCCAATCCAGAAATGAATCTCCATTGCATTAACCATTGAAAGAAGGGATTGATACCTTAATGTTTCTTATGTCATCATCATCACGGTTAAAATGCTCATGCACATCGTAATCTCCCTTGGATTCATCGATAGCTGGACATTTTGAAGGAAATAAGCCACCTCCGAGTTTTCTCTTTGGAAATGGGGTTGAAGGAACTTTCATAGGAGGTGGATTAGCATCCAAACTTTGCAGCAATAACTCAAGCTTCTTATCAATCTCATCAATTTTTCCTTGAACACTAGACTCAGCTTAATCACGACATGGGGTGGCCGGGGTTCATTTTGGAGCACATATTCCCGGTTGTTGTGGTGTGAAGCTCCACTTCTAGTATTCATCATTTTAATTGCACAAAAATTAGATAATCAAAGTAGAAATGGAAGTGTGGGAAGAGATTTAAGGCTTTGATACCAAATGACACGATTCAAGTAGGGGAAAAGAGGAAGAAGGAAGTAAATAAGGGAGGGGGTTCTCAGAAAGGAGGGAAGACGAGAAGGAGGGTTTCTAGGCTACTTGTCGAGGTGGATTTGGATTAGAGAAATGGAATCAGGGGCAGAAATTTGGAGCATTTTTTGGTGGATGAATGAAGAAGATAATCTCCAAATTTGACGGAGATATGATGAAGGAAGTGGAGGTGAGTCAAATCTGCCGAAAGACTGGAGATCGGAGGAATGGTTGGAAAAATGGAGGGGAAACCGACATGGATGAAGACCTAATGAATTTCAAACTCACCCTAGTGACCACGAGAAGTGGCTGGAGCATTGCAGAATGGCCTAGCTTCTCTAGCTCAGAAGAGAAGCAAACATCCAAGAAAAAAACATTCTCAGTTGGCAGGATATAACTCACCGGTGCCGGAGGAGATTTGAGGAGCTAAGGAGAATTCACGAAAACTCAAAGTTTCTATTAACCAAAGCTGCTTACAAAAGTGCTGGGAGAGGGTTTATAACACCTCCCAAAAAGAAGAGAAAAGATGCCAAATTGGCTTAGTCACCAAACCCTAAACAAAATGGCATATGCATGACTCTAAAATTTAAATGAAAATTAATTCTAGATATCCTTAAGCTAACCCACGAAATCTTCAAGGAAAATGGGACAACTTTACAAGGGAGAGAGAGGGTTGGGACCACTTTTACGTGGGAGAGGGAGGGAAGAAATCTGCCCTTGCATTAGTCCCATGAAACCCATGCAAAAACCAACTAAAAACCCACAAAACCCACTCCATACCCATGCAATACCCATGTCCCACCCATCAAACCCATGTGAGAATTATTCAGCTATGAAATAAAGCTAAACCTTGAGTAAAGTTTGTAAAAACAAATGAACTTGCATGTGCCGTGCGTTTAAGTGTCGGGTGGCTCGATTGGCTCAAATCCTTCAAATTGGCCCATTGAGTCTTCTCGGCTGCAAAGATTTGTGTCTCCTTCATGATCTAGCCATAGGATGAGATTATTAGGCTGCTTCCAATCCTTGGAAGAAGGTTCCATCAATCCAACTCCTTGTAAAATTTTTCCTACAAAATGAGCAAACTTGTTGGATAAAAATTTGGCTAGGGCTCGGGTGATGGATCCTTGAAGCAAAGTATCCCATGGCATGTCATTAATTATGCCATTTGGCATGAAAAACGATCCCAATACGTTCATGAAGTTGATGAATCATGTCTTACATCCATTCATAGGTAAATTTGTTGTAGTTCATTTTGATGATATATTATCTACAGCAAGGGTATTACTTACCATATCTTACACTTGAAAGAAGTATTTCTAGTATTTAGGAAAGAAAAATTACATGCTAAAAAGAACAAGTGCTCTTTTGCACTAATCACGTGGTCTTTTTGGGTTTCATTGTTAGTCAGCAAGGAGTACTGGTTGATCAAGAGAAAGTTTTGGCAATTCAGGAGTGGCCGACGCCAATAAATGCAAACCAAGTCCACGACATTCATTGGCTTGTAAGTTTTTATCATCGTTTGGTTAAAGATTTCAGCACTATTGCTGCCCCACTCACCGAGGTGATAAAAAAGAATGTGGTGTTTAAGTGGATGAAAGCACAAGAAGAGGCATTCCAAAAGATTAGGTAGAGGCTGACAAATCCACTTTTGTTGGCTTCACATAATTTTGAGAAACCATTTAAAGTTAAGTACGATGCTTGAGCTTGTGGGGATTTGAGCTGTCCTAATGCAAGATCGTCATCCAATAGTACATTTTCGTGAAAAGTTTGGAGGAGCAACGCTTAACTATCCTTTATATGACAAGGAGCTCTATGCATTGGTTAGATCATTGGAAACATCGCGACATTATCTATTGGCACAATAATTCATCATTCACACAAATCACGAGTCTCTTAAGTTTCTTAAAACCCACACAAGCTTAACAAACGATATGCAAGATGGATGGAATTCATAATGCCATCTCTCTACGTTATCTATTTCAAGAAAAGTAAGGAGAATGTGGTAGCTTATGCTCTTTCTCGCAAGTATGTTCTCATTTCCTCCTTAGGATCTAAACTACTTGGATTGAGTTAGTAAAAGATACATACCCTAGTGATAATAATTTCGGAAAACTATATAGGGTTTGAAAGAAAACTAATTCTTGGGATTACTACAGACATGATGGTTTTCTTTTCAAGAAAGATAAATTATGTGTTCTTAATTGTTCGATTAAAGAACTTTTAGTGAGAGAAGAACATGGAGGAGGTCTTATGGGGAATTTGGGATAACAAAGATCTTAGGTGTCATCCAAGAGTTACTTTTACTGGCCACGTCTAAAAAGGGATGTCAAAAGGATTTCTAACATATGTGTTACATGTAAACAAGCAAAGTCTAGAATCTAACCCAATGGCTTGTACATGCCACTACCCATCCCTAACGCTCAGTGGATCGATATTTTTATAGATTTTGTATTAGTTTTGCCTTGAAGTAAGAGAGATAATGATTTTCCTATATGGCACATTTTATTCTGTGTCACAAATCTGATGATGTGACCCATATTGCTGATTTATTTTTTTGAGAAATTTTTTGGATGCATGGGATTCCTAAGACCATCGTATCTGATAGAGATGAAAAGTTTTTAAGTTATTACTGGAAAACATTTTGGGGTATATTGGTACAAAAATTTTATTCTTCACCACTTGTCACCCATAATCTGATGGACAAACAAAAGTTGTCAATAGGACCTTGTCAGAATTTCTAAAGACAAAAATTAAGAGTTGGGAATAATGTCTATCACAAGCTGAATTTGCTTATAATTGCTCAGTTTGTTCATCTACTAAGTTTTCACCTTCTAAATTGTAGATGGTTTTAATCCATTAACTCCTCTGGATTTATCTCTTTTATCTATTTCTCAGCACGTTTGTTTAAATGGAAATAAGAAAGCAAAACTTGTGAAGCTTAATGAGACTATAAGGCAAAATATTGAGAAATGAACTGAACAATACGTGAAACATGCTAACAAAGGATAATGAAGTGTAACTTTTGAACCAAGAGATTGGGTGTGGTTGCATTTGCACACGGAATGATTTCCNGTGGGTGAGGTTGGGAGAATAGAAATTAGGTGGGGAGAAATTCCTATAAATATGTACTAGATTTACCATTTTAAAACATTGTGAGAGAACTTTTCCTTTTCATTGTGTTGTTCGGTCTTTCATTGCAAGTCCAATAGTGTCATTTCTGACTTATCGAACAGAATCCATTCGTTTTTTATGTCTTTCCTATTCAAGGTTCTTAGTTGCATTATTGTTTCAAGTCTTAAGCTCTTTCTAAACTAAAGTTCAAACGTCCATCGACTTTGGGTCAAGGTTCCATTTTCTATCTTTACCTTTTTATATTCTATATTAGATCAATGATCAATCTTTATCAGTTAAGATTGTATCATCAAGGGTTCAACGTTCAAGGGTTTATGGTTTAAAAAATCTACGGTTCAAGGTTAAGTCATCAAGGGTTTAGGAGTCAAGGTTCCAGTGTTCTAGGGTTTTGTTGCCTAAGATTTATTGTTCCAAGGTTCAAGGTAGGTTCTCTCAGGATTTAGGCATCCAAGGTTCATGGTTTTACAGATCAGGTTTCTGGATTCTACAGTTCAATGTTCCAGGGTTCAAGGTTCCTTAGTTGTAGAGTTCAGGGTTCGAGGGTGAGAGTGAAGGGTTGACATGCCACAGGATGCCTTGTATAGAACCATGCCTCAAGGAGCCATCACCCGAGCCAGAGCTAAGAATTTTTCAAACCAATTTTCTCTTTTCCTAGGAAATGATGAGCACAAAATAATTATGGAGGAATCTACCCTAAAGGATATAGAGCAACCCAAACATCTCTTCATATGGGAAACTAATTCAGAACCTTTGGAAATGGAGGTCGAGATCAAGTCGTCTACAAGCTTGGAACACAATGGAGGGAAGTGCAAAGCCGAGGCAAGGGAGGAAGCCAAACCGGCTACAAGGGTGGTATAGGTCAGAGCCCATGGAGCAAGGCGCAAACCCGAGTTCAAGGTGTAGAGAGAGAATCAGATCTCTCTCTCTCTCTAGTTTTATTTTATGCTCTTTTACTTTTGCACAAACAATTATCTAGGGTTTTATGGGTTTGGCATGGGTTTGGAGTGGGTATCTATGGGTTTTCTCTTTTGCATGGGTTTCTACTTTTGAAGATTTGTCTCAAAAGTAACTAGTTTGGGGGGAACCCAATTTGGGGACAACTAATCCTTGGTCACCTCCAAATACGGTAAGTGTTAGGCGATCCTTTCCACTCTTCCTTTTTGTGCATGCATCAAATCGGGTATGGCCTTTGGTTGCCATCCGATTGAGTTTTCCCTCTCTAATTTGAGAGAGGTTTAAACCCTCTTGTCACTGAGGATTGCGGTCAGTTTTTAGTGAATATAAAGAGTGCTTTACATTTTCTTCCTTGGCCGGTTTTCCACCTCCAAGACTCGGTTCTCCGGTGAGTAACATCTAGCGATATCCGAGAGTGTTCTTCAAGGTTTTCTCTCCCCTTCCAAGCTAGAGTGTGCTAGGCCATGCTACACGACTTCAACCACTCCCCTGTGGTCTTAGGGTAAACTTGTAATCCATATTAGCTCTTCTCCATCTCTGGTTACCTCACATTTTCCGATCAACTCCATTTCCTTTTCTAATCATCCTCTTTTTAGCACCCTATACTCCTGTCTGCATATCTCCTGATTCCCAAAAGATTTTACCCTCAGTTTTGGAGGTTTATCTTCCCTCTCATTACCTAACAACCCCTCCGAATCTCAATTGCAAACTTCGTATGCAACTTGAGAACCACCTTCCCCAATAAAACCCATTTATGGCCCCTTTTCTTTGCTTATTTCTCACCAGATAGCCTTTTTGTTCCACATTTCATACTTGAAACATATCATTTGGGATCAGAGCAATTAGTCCCTTTGCACTCTTCCATTTTTCTCTCATTTTGGCTAACTTGTTGAGTTAAGGCATGATCACTCAAAGTGGAGCCAACCATAACCCTAATTGCGACCATATTCCACCACAAAACCCATCCCCGGCGACTACTAACCCGGATGTATCAGAGTCTAGCATACTTGAAATAGGTTAAGGTTAAGTCATTCCAGTGTTCTACGGTTTGGTTGCTTAAGATTTACTGTTCCAAGGTTCAAGGTTCTAAGGTTCACTAAGGATTTAGGCATCCAAGGTTCATGGCTTTAGGGATCAGGTTTCTGGATTCTACATTTCAATGTTTCAGGGTTCAAGGTTCCTTAGTTGTAGGGTTCAGGGTTCGAGGGTGAGGGTTCATGGTTGACATGACACGAGATGCCTTCCATAGAGACATGCCTAAAGGAGCCATCACATAAGCCCGAACTATGGAGTTTTCTAACTAATTTGCTCTTTTTGTAGGAAAGGATGAGCACAGAATAATTATGGAGGAACCTACCCCGAAGGACTTGGAATAACCTAAACATCTCCTCATATGGGAAACTACTTCGGAACCATTGAAAATGGAGGCTGAGATCGAGTCATCTACGAGCTTCGAACACCGTGGAGGGAAGTGCAAAGCCGAGGCAAGGGAGGAGGCCAAAGCGGGTACAAGCCGGGTATAGGTCGGGCATAGGTCAGAGCCCATGGAGCAAGGGGAAAATCTGAGTTGAAGGTGTAGAGAGAGAATTTGATCTCTCTCTCTCTAGTTTGATTTTACGCTCTTTTACTTTTGCACAAACAATTATCTAAGGTTTTAAGGGTTTGGCATGGTTTTAGAGTGGGTTTCTATGGGTTTTCTCTCTTGAGAGTGTGTCTCAAAATTAACCGGTTGGGGGTGGAGGAACAAAATTTGGGGACTGCTAATCTTTGGTCACCCCCAAATCTGGTAAGTGTTGGGTTGTCCTTTCCACTCTTCCTTTTTGTGCATGCATCAAATCAGTTTTTGCCTTTGGTTGCATCTGATTGAGTTTTCCCTCTCTGATTTGAAAGAGGTTTAAACCCTCTTTTCACCAAGGATTGTGGTTAGTTTTTAGTGAAAACAAAGAGGGCTTTGCATCTTCTTCCTTGGCCGGTTTTCCACCTCCAAGACTTAGCTCTCCGGTGAGCAACATTCAGCAATATCTGAGAGCGTTGTTCATGGTTTTTGCTCCCCTTCTTAGCTAGGGTGAGCTATGCCATGCTACATGACTTCAACCACTCCCATGTTGTCTTAGGGTCAGCGTGTAATCCATATTAGATCTTCTTCATCTTCAGTTACCTCCTATTTTCCAATCAACTACATTCCCTTTTCAGATCATTCACTTTTTAACACCCAATACTCATGTCTGCATATCTCCCGATTCCCAAAAGATTTTACCCTCATTTTTGGAGGTTTAGCTCCCCTCTCATTTCCTAAAAACCCCTCCGAATCTCTGTTGCAAAATTTGTACGTAATTTGAAAGCCACCTTTCCCAATAACACGCATTTCTGGGCCCTTTTCTTTGGTTATTTCTCACCTGATAGAATTTTTGTTCCCCATTCCATACTTGACACATATCATTTTATATCAGACCCATTCATCCCTTCCCACTCTTCCATTTTGCTCTTGTTTTGGCTAACTTGTTGAGTCAAAGCATGATGACTCAAAGTCGAGCAAACCGTGACCTTAACCGAGACCATACTCTACCACAAAACCCACCTTCGGCGACCCCTAACCAGGATGTATCAGAGTCTAGCATACTTGAAATATGTCAAGGGTCTAGGGTTCATGAGTTCTAGGGTTTCAAGGTTTAGGGTCTAGTGTTCGAAGGTTCCAAGGTTCCAAGGTTCCAAGGTTCTTGGGTTCCATGGTGTTTTGTTACAAGGTTCAGGATTCAAAGGTTTAGGATTCCAAAGTTCTTGGGTTCTATAAAAAGTTCGGCACTTAGTGTTCAAGGGTTTTCGGTTTAATGGTTCAGGGCTAAGGAGTTAAGGGTTCTAGGGTCAAGGGTTTAGGATTAAGGATTCTAGGGTTTTTTGTTCTTGGGGTCCCAGGTTCTAGGATTTAAGATTTAGGGTTCATGATTACAAAGTTAAGGTGTCTAGAGTTCCAAGGTTAAATGTTTAGGGTTTAGGGTTCCAAGGTTCAATCGTTCCTAGGTTCCATGGTTCAATTTTAAAGATTAAGGGTTTCAGGGATTAAGGTTCATAATTCAGGGTTCTAAAATTCAAGGTTTAAGGTTCAGGGTACAATGTACAAAGGTTCAATGTTCTAGGATTCCATGTTTTGAGAGTTAAGGATTTAGGTTTTCAAGATTCAGGGTTTTATGGCTATGGTTCCAAGGTTCAAGGTCAAGGTACAACATTACAAGAATCAAGGTTCAAAGGTTCCAAGGTTCATAGTTCCATTGTTCAAGGTTTAAATGTTTAGGATTTAAGGTTTAATGAGTTCTATAGTTCAAAGTTCCAAGGTTTAGGTTTTAGGGTTTAGGGTTTAGGATTCCAAGGTTAGGGTTTCTACGATTTTTGGTTAAGGTTCATTGTTAAATTGTTAAGAGTTTAGGAGTTATGGTTCCGAGTTTAGGGTTCTATAGTTTAAGGGTTTAAGAGTTCAATGTTCAGGGTTTAATATTCAAGGAATCTAGGGTTCCATGGTTTAGGGTTCATGGTTTGGGTTAAGGTTACCAGGTTTAATGTTACAGGGTTCCATTGTTGTGGGTTTTGGGTTCCAGGGTTGACATGCCACAGTTTGGCATACCGAGCGGAATACTCACCCGAGCCCGAGCTCGGCCATTTTATAATATGTTTGTTAATTTTGCAGGAACATTACTTGAAAAATTATACATGTTAAAGCTAACTTTGGAGGATCAATTAAGGCCAAAACACGTGATAACTTGGTGTGAAGAAGAAGAAGAATTGCAACCAATAACCGAGCCTCCCGGAATCAAGCCCACACCCAAACCCGATTGAAGTGTCGCATTGCATGGCGAGTTGGAGTCCCATGAAAACGTGATCAAAGGTCCCACGACTCCACTCATCAACTTTTCCTTGGAGGGAAGGAACTTTATTGCATTTTTAGGATACTTTTTACGTTGAACTTTAGAGTACCCGAGAGGTTTTCTCGGCTAGGTTCATTTTGGTTATTTCTGTTGCATGCTTTTGCATGGGGTTTTGCATGAGGGATCTTGACATGCTCCGGACAAACCTTCAAGGAGACGATCCGCCCGGAGTTGTGACCCGAGCTCGAGCTCGGGTTTTTGCTAACAAGAGCATTCTTTTTGTAGGTAGTTTGCTGCAAGGAGTCGCTAATTGGGAACCCATCTTGGAGGACCAAGAAACACCAAAGAATCTCATTGCATGGACCATCACGAAGGAACCCGAGGGAGGAGGTGATAAAATTCATCATGACTCGGAAAGTCTAACCGAGGGAAGGGCAACCAAGCAAGCATGAAGGAAGCCTTCCCAAGAGGGGGACCACTTTATTTTATTGTCATTTCATCTTTTGTTGATGTTAAACCTTAGTGGACTCGTAAGCCCATGTGTTGTTTTTGTTAAGACCCGGTTGGTTTAGAGTTTCCATGGGTTTCATGGAAACCGGGTTTAGGTGGGTTTTTGTGGGTTTAGTTGTAGTTTTTTTGAGGTAGCCAACCTTCCCTCTCTCTCTTGAGTGGAAGGCAAGTCTAATGGCGTGGCTGCAAGCTTGGTGGGGGACCAAGACAAGCCCTACCCAAATCGGGTAAAGTCTAGGAATGGTCCCCTCCCATGCACTTTTGTGTTTTGTCCTTTTTCGGGTAAGGCAACTTGTTGCATCCCGATTGGTCATTTGCCTTGGCTGTTGTTTGTGTGTTTAAGCCCTCATTTGAGGCATTTTGAAGGCAGAACGAATTTGAAGAATTTTCTTTCAAGGTAGCCTTTCGGTGATCCCTTTTCCGGCTCCCTAGTTGCCAACCTCCGGTGAGTTACATCCGGTTTCCGGGAACTAGCTTGGTTTTGGCCTTCTTCCGAGCTAGGAGGCTAAACCGTGCTACACTCTCCAACCACCTCGTGGACCTCAAGGTGAGGGTGTAATCCCCGAGCTCTTCCTCCCATTTATTCGCTGTTCTTCTCCACTTCCACCGGACTCTCTCTTTGCTCCCCTTTTCTTGTTTATTCCTCACCCGATATCCATTTTATTTACATTCCCATATTTGAATCGTGTCAGATCTTCAGCTGAAAGAGGGGCATTTTGGGCCAAGAAAGAAGGTAAAATTGGCTGAGGGAATTCAAGACCACGTTGCTGCACATTCTTGAATTCTCATTGGTCCAATTTTCCCTCCTTTTCTTTTCATTTCCAGCATGCATGTTGTATGACTTGGCCTTTAAATTTTCCCTCCAATTTTCCTCTCTTCTCAGCTGATAAAACCTCCCACATGGCGTGCTTGTAACCTCAATTTGGAATTTGAATTAAAGTTGTTTTGAGCATCTCCCTCTCATGGGCATTTCCAACTTCAAACCGGCAGCCGGCGCACCTCCGGCCACCGTAGGTTATCTCAAAGGAATCCTCCCTCCGCGCTGGAGATTTCTTGGTGCTTCAATACTCCAGCCTTGTTCAAGGATTTTAGGGTGAGATTGAAGGTCACAAGCTTTTCCTTCCATCAATATTTTTTGTTTGGTTTTAGTTCTTTCTGCCAGCAGATTTCCGGCCACCACCAAAAACACCATTACTGTTCCATTACATTCAGACCGATCCATCCACTTGATTTCCTTCATGTTTGGAGGACTATCACCTATATTCTTCTTAGAGTTCCACTCAAAATTTCAGCCCTAAAATCGATCGCATCGTTTAGTTATTGCCGTCCGAATTCCAGTCCCGATTCTGGAATTATCGGATTATCTTTTTTCCATTTAACCTAACTCGATTCTCCCACTTCCTAAATCTAAACCCCCTCCATTCCGTGTCATTTGGTATCAGAGCCATAAATCCCTCCCCACATTCCTCTTTACCTCTGTTTTGGTGTGAGTTTAAGTTTGAAGGATTACCACAATGAGTGGTTCCCATTACAAACCAAACCGGGATCCGATTGATCCTAGCCGCCCGGTTAGTCCATCTTATCCACATCCGGATCCAAATCTTCAAGAATCCAGCCTTCAAGGGCAAATTGATGAGCTCAAAAAGAGATTTGATTCGATTATACCAAAGTTGGAGCACATTACTCCCTCTTTGAGAACTACCCCAAACAAACCACCAAGGAGAAGACCGAACCTCAGTCTGAGGAGGTCTCCTGATTTTAAATCTGAGGAGTCAGATGATGAATACAACATGCATCCACTCAACTCCAGATATGATGATATGAGGCGCATTAAGTTATCCATTCCTCCTTTCAATGGATCTTGCAATGGTGATTTATTTCTTGATTGGATGGAAAAAGTTGACAAAAATTTTGAATGCTATAACTATTCCGAGAAGTTTAAATTACAACTTTTTTCATTGGAACTCATGGGCTATGCTAGTCTATGATGGGATAGTTTGAAAATTCAGAGGAGACGTGATGGTGAATAGTCTATTAATAGTTGGAAAATGATGAAATCTGTTATGAGAAGAAGATTTGTTCCGGCTCATTACAAACAAGAGTTGTTTCTTCAATTACAATCTCTTAAGCAAGAATCTCTCTCGGTTGAAGAATATCTTACCGAATTTGAAACTCTCCAAATTAGATGTGACTTACAAGAGCCAGAGGAACAAATTATAGCACGTTTTATTAGAGGCTTACACTAAGATATTGGTGATATTGTGGAGTTACAATCGTTTGATTCTATGGATGAGGTTATACAAATTGCCTTGAAAGTGGAGAGGCAAATCAAAAGAAAAGGCAAGGGAATAGTGAGTCGAGCTAGTCCTAAGGCTATTGCTCCTTTTTAGCCTAGTGCCAAGGTGGAGAACAAGTCCCCTTACGTTCAACCATGGCTGCAAAAGAATGTTAGTGACCCTAAGCCGTTGGAAGAAAATAACCGACCCTGGACTAGGGAGATCAAGTGTTTTAAGTGCCTTGGTCTCAGGCATATCGCATCTCAATGTCCTAGCAAACGTGTGATGGTTATTAGAGAGGAAACAAGTGAAGTTTTTAGTGAAGATGAAGTGAAGGAAAAATTGGATATGAGCTTGGAATCTGAAGGGGAAGAATGCCGAGCACAAGAAGGCCCATTATTATTAGTTATCCGAAGGTTACTTGCCACTCAAAGCCAAGAAGAGGAACTCCAAAGAGAAAGTTTGTTCCATAGTAGATGTCTAATCCAAGATAAGGTATGCTCAATTATTATTGATGGTGGAAGTTGTGTTAATGTGGCTTCCCGAGAGTTAATTGACAAACTCGGAATAGAAACTATATTTCACCCGAAGCCTTATAAATTGCATTGGATTAATGATAAGGAAGATCTCAAGGTTACCAAGCAAGCGTGCATCGAATTCTCTATTGGAAATTACAAGGATCAAGTGATGTGTGATGTGGTTCCCATGAGTTCAAGCCATTTGTTACTCGGAAGACCATGGCAATTTGATCGGAAGGTTATGCACGATGGCTTTACAAACCAATATTCTTTTAAGTTCGGTAGACGATCTATCAAGCTAGTTCCCCTTGAACCCGAACAAGTGGCCAAAGATGAGATCACAAGGAAGGAGAATTCATCTAAGAATAATTTAACTTTGATCAAGAAAGAGCCCCTTCCTACTAGAAAAGCAACACCTGATCAAGTGAACTCAAGGGTCCCGATCAAAGAAAACAAAGACAAAGTTATATATGTTGTGATTTCCAAAAGACTCTCAAGGTGGTTAGTCTCTTTACCCGAACTCTCTACTAATTACTTTGTTTATGATTGGATGAAGGAAATCTATAAATCGAAATTGAGCTTAAGGAAGAAGAATTATGATCTTCTTAATATGGAGAACCATTCAATCAATAGTGGACCATTTGGCAATTCTAGTAAAGGAGTCTACGGGTCACTCATCAAAAGAACCAAGGAGAAAGAGGTAGTTAACGATGATCATTGGATAACGTTCTTGGAAGCCTTAATGGAATACTTCCATGGAATTTATACTTCGGAATGCGCAAGATACGTATACAAAAACAGCCCAATGCACCCGCCATGATTGGTTAGTGAATCCTCTCTTGCTAACTAATAGCTCCAAAAAATTTTCAATAATATTGCACATTGAATCCCAAAATTACTTACAAAGAAAAATTGCTTATTAAGTTGAGATCACCATGGATTATAATTGGGATTTTGAAACTCGTGTTTAATTATCTAATTTGCTGCTTCGTATAGTCCGGATTAATGGATTGTTATGCCGTGAAAAGATTGTTGTTATTGTGAAAGGCGTAGGACCTTATGGTTCAAAAATGGAAGTTATTCAAGGTTGGTACATTCTTGTGGATGCCTCAAACATGGAGCATTTTCGGAATAACAAAGCCAATTCAAGTACATGCAAGTTAGAGTTACCCGGGAATTATGGAATTTCAGCCACATGTATTGTTCGAGATTTTTATCCCTTTGCTGGAATTGATGAAAAGGAACAAAATAGAGACGACTTTCCATTGGATTTGAGGTCAAATCCTCAAGAACCCGGGGAGGATGACATGCCACGGTTTGGCATACCGAGAGGAATACTCACCCGAGCCCGAGCTCGGGCATTTTATAATATGTTTGTTAATTTTGCAGGAACATTACTTGAAGAATTATACATGTTAAAGCTAACTTTGGAGGATCAATTAAGGCCAAAACACGTGATAGCTTGGTGTGAAGAAGAAGAGGAATTGCAACCAATAACCAAGCCTCCTGGAATCAAGCCCGCACCGGAAACCGATTGAAGTGTCGCGTTGCATGGAGAGTTGGAGTCCCATGCAAACGTGATCAAAGGTCCCACGACTCCACTCATCAACTTTTACTTAGAGGGAAGGAATTTTATTGCATTTTTAGGATACCTTTTAAGTTAATTTTTACGTTGAACTTTAGAATATCCGAGAGGTTTTCTCGGCTAGGTTAATTTTGGTTATTTCTTTTGAATGCTTTGGCAAGGGGTTTTGCATGAGGGATCTTCAGCTGATAGAGGGGCATTTTGGGCCTAGAAAGAAGGTAAAATTGGCTGAGGGAATTCAAGACCACGTGGCTGCACATTCTTGAATTCTCATTGGTCCAATTTTCTCTCCTTTTATTTTCATTTCCTGCATGCATGTTGCATGACTTGGCCTTTAAATTTTCCCTCCAATTTTCCTCTCTTCTCAGCTGATAAAACCTCCCTCATGGCGTGCTTTTAACCTCAATTTGGAATTTGAATTAAAGTTGCTTTGACCATCTCCCTCTCACGGGCATTTCCAACTTCAAACCGACAGCCGGCGCACCTCCGGCCACTGTAGGTTATCTCAAAGGAATCCTCACTCCGCGCTGGAGATTTCTTTGTGCTTCAATACTCCAGCCTTCTTCAAGGAATTTAGGGTGAGATTGAAGGTCACAAGCTTTTCCTTCCATCAATATTTTTCGTTTGGTTTTAGTTATTTCCGTCAGCAGATTTCCGGCCACCACCAAAAACACCGTTATTCTTCCATTACATTCCGACCGATCCATCCACGTGATTTCATTCATTTTTGGAGGACTATCATCTATCTTTTTCCCAGAGTTCCACTCAAAATTTCAGCCCTAAAATCGATCTTATCGTCGAGTTATCGTTGTCCGAATTCCAGTCCCGATTTTGGAATTATCGGATTATCATTTTTCCATTTAACCTAACCTGATTCTCCCACTTCCTAAGTCTAAACCCACTCCATTCCATGTCAAGGGTTCAGGATTTTAGGTTTAGGTTTCGGGTTTTGGGTTCCTAGATTCTAGGATTCAGAGTTCATGGTTAAAGGGTTTTAGGGTTCTTGGTTCATGATTCAGAGTTTTATTATTTAGGGTTCTAGGTTCATTTTTCCAAGGTTTAGGGTTCAAGGTTCATGGTTAAGGGTTCTATGGTTTATGGTTCCTAGGTTACATGGTTCAAAGGTTAAGAGTTTAGGGTTCTGAGTTCCATGGTTAATGTTTCATGGTTCAACGTTCAATGGTTTAAGGGTTCATGGGTGAAGTGTTACAATGTTCAGGGTTCAAGGGATCATGATGTCAAGGTTTAATGTTCAGGGTTCTAAGGTTCAGGGTTCCAAGGTTGCAAGGTTTAAAGGTTTAAGTTTTAGGGTTCAGGGTTTTAGGGTTTAGGATTGTACGATTCCACGGATCACTGTTCAAAGTTCTAAGGTCAAGGGTTAAAGGGTTCAACTTTTCCAAGGTTTGGGTTCAAAGGTTCAGGATTTTGCATTTAGGGTCCACGGTTAAAGGGTTCCAGGTTTCCAGGGTTTAGAGTTAAGTGTTTTAGGATTCCATGGTACACGCTTCAAGGTTCTAGGGTTCTAGGGGTCAAAGGCAAAGGGTTTGGAGTTACAGGCTTCAAGGTTCCATGGTTAAAGATTTAGGGGTCCAAGGTTCAAGGTTCAAAGGTTTAAGGTTCATAGTTCCACAGTTCCATCGTTCTAGGGTTGAAAGTTCAACGGTTCTATAGTCAAGGTTCATGGTTCCAGGTTTTAGGGTTTCAAGGTTTAAGGTTCATAGTTCAATGGTTCGAGGCTCAAGGTTTAGGATTCTAAGGTTCAGGGTTCAAAGTTATAAGGTTCAAGGGTTTGACGGTTCAAAGTTTAGGGTTCAAGGTTCAAGAGGTTCTAGGGTCCAAAGTTCATGGTTCATTGTTCAAGGGTCTAGGCTAAGGGTTCAAGGTTTCAGAGTTCAAAGGTTTAGGATTCTAGGGTTAAATGTTATATTGTTTAGGGTTGAGGGTCTAGAGTTCCAAGGTTCCAGGGTTTGAAAGGTTTAGGGTTCCACGGTTATAGGATCTAGAGTTCATGGTTCTTGGATTCATGTGTGTAATGTTTATGGTTCCAAGATTCCAGGGTTCAAGGTTCGAGAGTTAAGGGTTCATGGTTCATCATTCAGGGTTTAAGAGTTTAGAGTTTCAGGGGTTCTAGTGTCCAAAATTTAGGGTTCAGGGTTCAAGGACTCAGAGTTCAAGGGTTCAGGGTTAAGGATTCAATGGTTCAAGGGTTCAGTGTTCAGGATTCACGGGTTCAGAGTTCTAAGGTTTAGGCTACATGATTCCAAGGTTAAGGTTTCAGATTTTTAGGGTTCTATGGTATATGGTTTATTGTTTAGGGTTAAGGTTCCAAGGTTCAGGGTTCGGGATTGTAAGATTCAGGACTCAAGGTTCGATTTAGGGTTCCACAGTTGAATGTTCAAGGTTAAAGGTTCCAGGGTTTAGAGTTTTGAGTTCCAGGGTATAGGGTTCCAAGGCTTCATGGTTCCAACGTTCCAGGGTTTAAAGGTTGAGGGTCCTAGGTTCAGGGTTTCAAGGTTAAGGGTTTAAGGGTTTCGGTTTTCCAATAGAACCCTTGAACCTTAACTGTTAACCTGGGAACCTTGTACTGTAGAACACTGAACCCTTGAATCATGAACACTAAACCTTAGACCCTGAAACTATGACCTCATAACCCCGAACCCTAGGACCTTGGAACTCTAGAACCTTTACCCTTAAACCCTTGAACCTTGAACCCTGGACCTTAAAATCCTAGAACCCTAAACCGAAAAACCCTAAAACCCTTGACAGTTGAACCGTGAACCCTAATTCCTTGAACCCAAAACCCTGAACTCTCGAATCCTAAACCCTTGAACTCTAAACCCTAAAAACCTACACCTTAGACCCTAAAACCCCTTGAGTCCTAAACCTTAAACCCTAGAACTTTAACCCCTGAACCCTAGAACCATTAACCTTGGAGCCCTGAACCTTGGATCCTTGAACACTAAACCCTTAAAGTTGGAACCTTGAACCCTCAACTTTGGAAACCTAGAACCCTGAACTCTGAACACTAGAACTCTAAAACCCTTAAATCCTTAACCTTAAATGATTGAACCATCAACCCTTGAACCTTTAACCTATGCTTTAGACCCAAGAACCCCTACCCTTAAACCATGAGCTAGTAACCCAGAAACCCTTAAAACCTAGAACCCAAACCCTGTAACCCTGAACCCTAGAACACTGAACCCTAAATCCCAAACCATGAACCTTGGAACCTTGGAACAATGGACCCTAAAGTATGGACCCCAGAACCTTGGAGCGTGATACCCTCAATTTCTAGAACACTAAACCTTTAACATTGGAATCCTGAAACCTTGGAACCTTGAATTCTAAACTCCGAAACCCTTCACTCTGGGCCTTGAAAATCTTGAACCGTTAAACCATAAACCCTTAAACCCTAAATTCTGGACCATAAAAACTCAATCTTAAAACACTAAACCCTAGAACTTTAACCCCTGAACCCTAGAACCATTAACCTTGGAGCCCTAAACCTTGGATCCTTGAACACTAAACCCTGATTACTTAACCGAAAACCTAGAGCCTCAAATCCTTGAACCCTTAAAGTTGGAACCTTGAACCCTCAACTTTGGAAACCTAGAACCATGAACTCTGAACACTTGAACTTCAAACCCTTAAACCTGGAACCCTATAATCATGAACCATGAACTCTTGAACCCAAAACCTTGAACTTAGGACCCTAAAACCCTTAAACCCTAGAATACTAAAACCTGAATCCTGAACCATCCAACCTTGAACCTTGAAACATTGAACCCTAAACCCTAAACCTCAAACCCCAAACCCTGAACCTTGGGTTCTATGGTTTAAGGGTCCAAAGTTAAGTCCTCGAGGGTTACATCATTTAGGGTTTAAGACTCCATGGTTATATGGTGAAAGGTTCCATAGTTCAAGATTTTTTTGTTCAGGGTTTTTAAGGATCATGTTTAAATGTTCCAGAGTTCCAAGGTTTAGGGTTCACAGCTTCTAGGTTCCAGGTTCCCAAGGACCGAAGGTTCAGGGTGTAGGGTTCTATGGTTCATTGTTCCAGGGTTTAGGGTTCATGATTCATGGTTTAGGGTTTAGGTTCATTGTAAGTTCAATAATTTATTTATAATATCTATGTAAGT
>QAOC01029212.1:160660-222353 GCA_003255005.1 Begonia fuchsioides | reverse complement strand
AATGGCTCAAAAAATAGGGAAGGGAAGGTGGGAAGGGATGTTTTGCTCTGATACCAAATGACAAGCTTCAAGAATGGTGAGGGGAAAACAAAGTTTGTTCGGATAAAAATGAATAGGAAAAATGGGCCAAAATGGGTGATATTGAAACAAGGAGTTCTCGGGTTGCATATAGAGTTTGCAAACGACATCTGGAGGGATGATTTTTGTATGAGGGAAGAGCTTAACCTTCAAAGATGAGGGTAAAAGCTCTTGGGAATCGGGATATATACAAAGGGGATTATCTGGTGCCAAAAAGGTAGTTATCGGAGGAAGAATGGGGATGGCCGGAAAATGTGAGTTACCGGAGGGGTGGAGTTGAGCTATGGGGATTACACGCTTACCCTAGGACCATGGGGATGTGGTTGAAGTCATGTAGCAAGGCCTAGCTTTTCGTAGCTCGGAAGGGAAGCCAAAACCTAGAAGAACCTCTCGGAAGTCGCCGGATATTACTCACCGGAGAGCCGAGTCTTGGTTGCCAGAAGATCCACGGCCAAGGAGAGAAAATGCAAAACACTTTTTGTATTCAAATTCAACTAACTACAATGCTCGGTGATGGATAGTTTTAATCTCCAATGCATGAGAGATGAGGGCTCTACTCGGGTGGCATACACTTGCTTACAATATTTGGAGAGGCACAAAAAGAGAGGGGAAAAGGACCACCCAAACATTACAGGAAAAGGGGGAACCAAAGGGGAGGTGGTCCCCGAATTTGGTTCTCTCCTTTGGCTGCAAACCAAGAGCCTCTCNGTTTTAATCTCCAATGCATGAGAGATGAGGGCTCTACTCGGGTGGCATACACTTGCTTACAATATTTGGAGAGGCACAAAAAGAGAGGGGAAAAGGACCACCCAAACATTACAGGAAAAGGGGGAACCAAAGGGGAGGTGGTCCACGAATTTGGTTCTTTCCTTTGGCTGCAAACTGAGAGCCTCTCTTGGCCAAAAAGGAAAATCACTCCAAACCCATGCAAAAGATAAAACCCACACCACACCCATGGAAACCCATGACTTACCCATGGAAACCCATGGGAAACCCATTTTCCAAACCCTAACCCTAAAAGTAAGTTGTAAAGATGAAACAAACACATTCAAAAGGTTGAGAGTCAAACGTCCTTATCCCTTGGAATTGGGCTTGGACCAATGTCTTGAGGCTTGTGGACTTCAAAAAGAGGAAATTGTTCTTCCCGGGTAAGACTCATCTTGGACATGGGCTCTCGGTGTTTGCACCATTTGGCGGTGCAAACAGTGTCCAATTTTAACGTTCGACAACTTTCTGGAAAGCTTGGGAAATTAGATACCTTTATGCTAAAGACGTCAATTTGATTTAAGGCCGAGAGGACCTTCAAAAAGGCCCAAACAGCTTTGGAGGTCCAACTGAGCCGAATTCAAAACATGGTCCCCATGCTTGGTTGCTTTGACAACTAGCATGTGGTCCCTTCTCCCCCAAAAGGCAGCCAAATTGGCGCATAAATGGGCCTCACATGGCCATGCACAAAAGTTCAAATATAAATGCAAAGTTTGTTTGCAAAAATTAAACCTAAAGCTAAGTGTTACATCTTGTATTTCAAAGGGAACATGCTCCCTCCTTCATGGACCACTTGGGCTGTGTCTTGTCATCAAAATTGAATGGATTTTGCTTTTGTTTGCCCTCCAAGGTGGGCTCCAATATATTGAGTCCTTGTATTGCGTTCCCTGTAAAAGGAACAAACTTGTTATAGAATACCCGAACCCGAGCTCGAGTGATAGCCTCTCTCGGGTTGGTGATGGGTGGAGCAACCCGAGGCATGTCAAGAAGCTTTGGGGTTCACACCCTTACCTTGGCTTCCTCTAGAACGTGGTTGAAGGAGTTTAGTATTGCCTAGCTAACACAAGCTTGAGTGGTAGCCAAAACTAGAGAGGATCTCTCGGTGGTTTCTGGATATAACTCACCGGAAAACCCGAGTCTTGGTGGAGGAGAAATCACCAAGGAAATGAGATGCAAAATGCAGTCTTTGATTTCACACTTCACTGACTACAAATGAGCTCAAAGTGAGCTTAAAATCACCCCCAAATTTGGGTGGGTGGTCTCCAGAAAATTCAAAAAAAAAAATAGCCTTACTCGAAATGGCAAAACAAGGAACAAAAATAGCTAGGTGGTCCTCCTAGAAGTTACTCGAGAAGGAGGTACCAAGGACAACCATGGTCCCTCATTCAACACTCCCACCTAAAGGAAAAAAGAGGGTTTTCACCAAACTAACCCTTCAGCAAATAAAACTCAAACTCTAACCAATACAATCCACTTTTTCACACGGTAATTGTTCAACAAAAAAACATCAAAACACTAAATGACATAATAAAATGGGTCTTCATCCCCCCATGTGAAGTTGAGCTGATGAAGTAACCGAGTGAATTTGGCTTGGACTTCCCTTCTCCAAATCTTGGATGGACCATGCAATGGTCGGACCCTCGGCTAGGTGTATGTTGTCTCAGACTGCTTCCATCTTTCTTTCTCCACCTTGCTCCACAGGTATTGTGGAAAATTCCCAAGTGAGAAGATGTTTGGGTTGTCCTTGATCATACAAATTTGGCTCGACCATTAAGGTTCCTTGCATAAATAACCCTAATGAGCAAACATGTTAGCAAATTTCATGGATCGGGCTCAGGTTATGGGCCCTCGGGATGTCTTCTTGGTTTCGGTCTCTGATTGCACATCATCCTCCTTGGGTTCTTGAGGATTTGACCTTAATTCCAAGAAGTTTTCTTCCTCCTCATGTTCTTCTTGCTCATCCCCCAAATGAGGAGAAATATCTTGGACATTGAAGTTGGTTAAGACTCCATACTCTCTGGGAAGTTCAAGCTTGTAAGCATTTTGATTTATCTTCTTCACAATCTTGAATGGACCATTGGCCCTTGGTAGAAGTTTTGAGCGCCTTTGCTTGGGAAATCTTTCCTTTATCAAGTGTAACCACACAAAGTCTCCCACATTGAAGTTAATGTCCTTTCTATTAGCTTTAAATGTGTTTAAAGAAACCATTTGTTTTTTATGATGAGTATTAATGTTTTATAAAATTGATTAACCATTAGAGAGAAGCTAAATTGAATGATGTTGAGTTGTACTTTCAAAGACTTAAAGGTTCATGTGAAATACCCTCATTGAAGGGTATAATTTTTTTCTAACAAGTTGGTCGAGTTTTACAGAGTTTGCTAAGTCTGTCACATGTTATGTCGACCGCTTACAAGTTATGTCGACCGCCCTTTGGGCAGAAGGTACACTTATGTCGACCGTTGGCTTATATGTCGACTGTTGTGAAGCAAGTGAAGAAAATTATGTCGACAGCTAGCATGTATGTCGACTGCTCACAAGTCCAGAGGCTATACTTATGTCAACCACTAGCTTATATGTTGACCGTTGTGAAGACCAGAGAAGAAATCGATGTCGATCATGTTACTTGTGTCGACAGCTTACAAGTTACAGGAGCTTCATATATGTCGACCACTCAAGATTATGTCGACCGCTCCAAGCGTCCAGAAGCTACACCTATGTCGACCGCTCTCAGTTATGTCGACTGCTATAAGGATCTAGAGAAGAATCTTATGTCGACTGAAGCACTTCACAAAGGCAATTCAACGAAACTTATGTCGACCGCTGTGAGGTTATGTCGACCGCTCAAGCACAGACAGAAGAGAAAACTTTGAACGGCTATTTCCTAATGTGTCTAAACGGCTATATCTATGTCGACCGATCCCGCACTTGTGTCGACCGCTCCAGCCTGTGCAGAGGAAATCTATAAATAGGTGCTGTGATGCCTTTTGGAAAGGACAAATTTTCTAGAGCAAAACTATGCCGAAGTGCTGCCAAATTCTCTCTAGAACTACTTTATTCTCTCAATCTTTGTACCCACACTTGAGTATTCAATTTGTGATTGAGAGAGTCGGCTTGTAACTATATTTTTAGTTATAACCTTCGTGAGCAAAATTAGTGAAGAGGGGTGACGCCTCTCCTAAAGAAGAGTCATTGTAAAGGTTTGATTGACACCCGTAAGTCAATCGGAGTGAGCTCAAAGGATTGAGCGGGAAGAATCTTCAAGGAGGTACCTTGAAGTGCGGACATAGGCAAGGTTGGCCGTACCACATTAACAATCCGCTGTCAATCTCCCTTTCTTAACTCTATTTGATTGCTTATCTTTTTCGAATTATAGTTTTTAGATTGACTAAACCATACGCACGAATTTGATTAGGCTTAATCGATGTATAATTTTAATAACCTAATTCACCCCTCCCCCATTTTTGGAGGATCTATTCTTCACTCATTCAGCAAGATCCCCGCCAAATTGCATTAAAAATCTCACCCCCGTTTGTCAGATATAAGCATCCAAATATTTCCCGCTTATTCAAAATATTTCCCGCTTATTCCATTTTTCATTTTTTCGTGTCATATCCTTTGAGAAGAATAGAGTATGTGATTCATGTGAAATGGGGAAACAAACAAAGTCTTCGTTTGCTTCAAAGTTGATGGTATCATCCACTAAACCCCTTCAACTTCTTCATGGGATCTCTTCATTCCTTCCAATGTAGCTAGCCTAGATGGTAAGTATGATGCATATGTCATTGTTGATGACTATTCTAGATTTACTTGGGTTTTCTTCATTAGATCAAAGGATGAAACCTTTGATATATTCTCTTCTTTTAGAAAGAAAATTCAAAATTAAAGGAGCTTTCTATCATGGCTATTCATTGTGATCATGGGGGGAGTTCGTAAATGAGAAATTTGAACTCCTTTGTGTTGAATATGGAATGGATCATAACTTTTCATCCCCTAGAACCCCTCAACAAAATGGTGTTGTTGAAAGGAAAAATAGATCCTTACAAGAGCTTTCTAGAACTATGCTTAATGAATATGCTCTTCCTAAGTATTTTTGGGCGGAAGCCGTCGCTATGGCGTGTTATGTTCTTAACAGGGTATCTATCCGTCCAATCTTAGAAAAGACACCTTATGAGCTATGGTCCGGAAAAACACCAAATGTCAAATACTTTAGAGCTTTTGGATGCAAATGCTTCATTCTTAATACTAAGGACAACCTAGGAAAGTTTGACTCCAAAACTGACTTAGGAATCTTTCTAGGTTACTCCTCCTCTAGCAAAGCCTATATAGTCTTTAATAAGAGAACCTTAGTGGTCGAAGAGTCTATGCACGTGACATTTGATGAATCTCCTAACCCAATTAGAATCATGGGTGAAGATGATGTTTTGGAAAATGCCACGAACTCTTTATCTCTAAAGGATAATGATCAAGCATCTTTAGAAGTCTCTCTTACGGATCATCCTTCTAGCACTACCGCTTTAGAACCACAAGATGACATTATTAGGAGTCTTCCTAAGGAATGGAAATATGCAAAAATTCATCATAAAGAAGACATTGTAGGTGACCCTAGCATAGGAGTCAAAACTAGAGCCTCCCTTAGAAACCTTTGTGGGAATGTAGCATATATTTCTCAAATCGAACCTAAAAATTTTGATGAGGCCATTGTTGATGAAAGTTTGATTATGGTCATGCATGAAGAGCTAAATCAATTTGAGAGAAGTCAAGTGTGGGTATTGGTCCCTAGGCCTAAGAACTGCACCATTATTAGTAGAAAATGGGTTTTCAAAAATAAGTTAGATGAAAATGGTGTGATTGTTAAAACTAAAGCTAGATTGGTGGCAAAAGGGTACAATCAAGAGGAAGGAATTAACTTTGAGGAAACTTTTGCACTTGTAGCTCGAATGGAGTCAATTCGCATGCTTCTTACTTATTCTTGTCATAAAGACTTCATTCTTTTTCAAATGGACGTTAAGAGTGCCTCCTAAATGGTTACATTATGGAAGAAGTTTATGTCAAACAACCTTTAGGTTTTGTAACCTTTGATAAGCTAGATCATGTCTACAAACTTCACAAAGCACCCTATGGTCTAAAACAAGCTCCTCGTCCTTGGTACGATAGGTTAAAAAACTTTCTATTGGATAGAGAGTTCAAAATCGGTAAAATAGACTCAAATCTCTTCACTAACCATATTGGTGATGATTTGCTCAATGTCCAAAACTATGTAGATGATATTATCTTTGGAGCATCCAACAAAGATCTTTGCGATAGCTTTGGTTCTGTCATGCAAGATGAATTTGAAATGAGTATGATGGGGGAGCTTAAATTCTTCTTAGGACTTCAAATTAAGCAATCCTTAGATAGTACATTTATTTGTCAAGAAAAATATGTCAAGGAATTACTCAAGAGATTTGGTATGGACTCTTGCAAATCCTCTCGAATCCCTATGAGTACCACTACCAAATTAGATAAGGATGAAAATGGTCGAGAAGTTGACATCAAGAAATATCGTTGAATGATTGGTTTACTTCTCTATCGAACCGCTAGTCGTCTCGATATTCAGTTTAGTGTATGTCTTTGTGCTAGATTTCAAGCCGCTCCTAAAGAATCTCACTTGAATGTTGTTAAAAGGATATTTAAATACTTAAGTGGCACCTTTTACTTGGGCTTGTGGTATCCTAAAGGTGTCTTTTTGAGTTATTAGAATATTAGGATGTTGATTATGCTGGTAGCTTAGTTGATAGGAAAAGCCTACCGGTACTTGTCATTTCTTAGATGAATCTCTAGTATCATGGTTCTCAAGAAACAAAATTCGGTAGCTCTTTCAACCGCCGAAAGTGAATATATCGCTGCCGGTAGTTGTTGTGCTCAAATGCTCTGGATGAAGCAAACTTTAGAGGACTACAACCTTACCTTCTCCAGGATTCCTATCAAATGTGACAATACAAGTGCTATAAACATTACTAAGAATCTGATGCTCGATTCTAGAACAAAGCACATAGAAATTAGATATCACTTCATCAAGGATCATGTCCAAAGAGGCGATATCATCTTAGAATTTGTAAATTCTTGTGGCCCATTAGTAGACATATTTACCGAGCCTTTGGATGAGAAGACATTTTGTGGCATTAGATTCGATGGTGCTTAAGTACATTGTCTTCCTTTTGATGTTTGCTGCCAAGGCGGTCGACATAGTGTAAGGTATGTCGACCAAAGCATTGTCTCTGATAAGGAAGCAATCGACACAATTAGTGGTATGTCAACCGGACCATCGAGTCTGATGAGGAAGTGGTAGACACAATTATTAGTATGTCGACCGGACCATCGTCTCTAACCTAGATTGGTCGACATAATCTCGAGTATATTGACCGATGTGTGTAAAAATGCTCAGTTTTTCAATCTCCGTCGCCCCCTAATCCATTTCTCTCCTTTTTTCTCTCGTGCCAAACCCCTCTCCGAAGCTCCTCCATTGTTTCTCACCCTATTTTCGATTCCATCTCTCAATTTCGAATTCCTTCCTCTCTTAGATTTCAATGGCATCCACTTCTAAACTCCCAGTGAAGAGGAAGCATACAGTGAAGTCAAAATTAGCTGCCGAGACTCTGATTCCTTCTGCTCCAAGAGTGGAAAAACAATTATTTCGAAATTTGGATGCTCAAGATAAGTATACTCAAATCTTTCATACAAAACCACTTATTCTGAGTAGAGTATTTCTGCACCATCGGATTACGGGCATCGATCTCACTAAACAATGTGAGTATTTAGGATTAAGAACATTGTTTGGACTGTGGAATTCATATCATGAGGATGCTATTCGTCTTTTCTATGCAAATTTATAATCCTTTCCTCACCCGCTTACCCACAAGAGTTTAGTTTATGGTAAACCAATCAAAATTACAAATTCTTCAATGAACTCTCTATTGGGTTGCGATATTAATGAATGTACCGACCAATAATACGAGCAAGGGAAGGAGCCTACTCTAGTTCTATGCTCGGATTATAAAGATTTTCTGAGATTGGTCGCTAGGAATCCAGATAACTTGCTGTACAAACCTAAAGCAGGTGACCTCAATATAACGGCACATTTGATTCATCACATCACAACCTACAATCTTTTGCCTAAGGACGGGTATCGAGACCTTATCAGCCATATGGAACTATATGTTCTATAAATGTTCTTTACCCGGTGTCACTTTAACGTAGGATTTATCATCATGCGACGAATGATGGATGTGTTGGACGTGGCATCCAAATCGTTACCGTTCAACATCTTGCTCATGGAGATTTTTGCTCAACAAGGTGTAGTATATCCCTCTCCAGCTACTCTCATCGAGGTCAGGACTCATGATATCTATTCTTACTCGACACTCACACGGATGGGATTAACAAAAAATGAAGATGGTGAATGATAATACAAGAGAAACCTGCCTCCCCGACCTCCCACTCCTCCAAGGTCCCCTCCCCTGATAGTTGATGAAGCTCACATTCCTCTCGAGCATAGGCAACCTCGGAGACAACATCACTCATCTTCCTTAATTGAGGAATGGTTGGATACTCTTACCGGTCTTATTTTGAGCCTCACATCATCAGTTGATGCTCTCCATAAAAAGGTTGATGGCCTTAAGAGATAGGTTGATGCGTGGGATGAATATTTTGAAGAACAAGATGAGGATTATGAAGAACCTGTTGCAGCCACCCCTAGAGCTCCTATCCACTCCTCTTATGCTCCAACTATTTAGCCATCTCCCTCACAGGTTTCAGATGATGAGCCCTCTGTCACTCCAGCTAGATCTCTTGTTCATCAACGTATATCCTCTCTCGGTACGGTGTTGATTCCATCTGCTGCAGGCTCTAAAGTTCTTACCTGTCCTTCCATAGTGCAAATTGAGCTTGTTGTTACTTCACCATTGGACGTGCCTGGATCTCCTCTCTTGGGAGTAGTCTTTTAACCTCTTAGCCTCTCTTAGTCCTTTTAACTTTTTTCCTTAAGCCATTAGTTATTTACATCTCTCTTTGTATTATTTTGTGGATGTTTTCTATCTTATTTTTCTGATAATTACAAAGGGGGAGAAGTATGTAAATTTAAGTACGTTAAAGTATTGTGACTTGCTTATTTTTGAATACTTGAGATTGCTTGAGAAACATTTTGGAGATGATATTTGAATGGTTGTATAAGTATGGGGGAGCATGCATATATTATGGGGGAGAAGCTAATTAATAATGGTTTGTCATCATCAAAAAGGGGGAGATTGTTAGCTTTAAATGCTTCTTAAAGTAACCATTTGTTTTTTATGATGAGTATTAATGTTTTGTAAAATTGATTAACAATTAGAGAGAAGCTAAATTGAATGATGTTGAGTTGTACTTTCAAAGACTTAAAGGTTCATGTGAAATACCCTCATTGAAGGGTATAATTTTTGTCTAACAAGTTGGTCGAGTTTTACAGAGTTTGCTAAGTCTGTCATAGGTTATGTCGACCACTTACAAGTTATGTCAATCTCCCTTCTGGCAGAAGCTACACTTATGTCGACCGTTGGCTTATATGTCGACCGTTGTGAAGACCAGAGAAGAAACTTATGTCAACAGCTAGCATGTAGGTCGACCGCTCACAAGTCCAGAGGCTATACTTACGTTAACCACTAGCTTATATGTTGACCGCTATGAAGACCAAAGAAGAAATCTATGTCGACCATATTACTTGTGTCGACCGTTTACAAGTTACAGAAGCTCCATATATGTCGACCGCTCAAGATTATGTCGACCTCTCCAAGCGTCCAGAAGCTACACCTATGTCGACCGCTCTTAGTTATGTCGACCGCAATAAGGATCTGGAGAAGAATCTTATGTTGACTGAAGCACTTCACAAAGGAAATTCAACAAAACTTATGTCGACCGCTCTAAGGTTATGTCGACTGCTCAAGCGCAGACAGAAGAGAAAACTTCTAACGGCTATTTCCTAATGTGTCTAAACAGCTATATCTATGTCAACCGATCCCGTACTTGTGTCGACCACTCTAGCCCATGCAGAGGAAATCTATAANAACTTAGGTTAATCTTGATCCTACACTTTCTTTTTTGGTTAGCTTGTCTAGCAGAATACACATTCTTCTTGTGGAGGGCCTTACTTCTTCTCATGCATCTTCTTCACTTGTTAACAATCTCTTTGGAGGGTAGTGGTACTAAGTCAAGTGGAGTCAAGGGATTGAAACCATACACCACTTCCGTTGTAGGAAAACTCAATGTATTGGAGTTAGACATCCCAATACGTGAGCTTCTTGCTAACCACACTTCTAAGAAAACTCCCCATGGTTTTATTCGCCACTTCCGTTTGGCCGTCGGTTTGAGGATGGAAAGAGGTGCTAAAGAGGAGAAAACATGTTAGCAAATTTCTTGGCTTGGGCTTAGGTTATGGGCCCTCGGGATGTCTTCTTGATTTCGGTCTCTGATTACACATCAGCTTCAGGGTGGTTCTAGGGTTATAGGGTTTGAGTTTTAGTTTTCAGGGTTCAAGGTTTAGGGGTCTAGGGTTCAAGGAACTCTAGAACCTGGAACACTGAACTCTTAACAATGGACCTTTTAACTTAGTAACCCTAGAAAAATAAAACCTTAGCCTTGAAGCCTTAACTTCCAAACCTTGAATCTTGGAGCTGTGAACCTTGGAACCTTAACCCTAATCCATTTAACTCTAAAAAGCATTGAATCTTTAGCCCTACAACACCGGAATATTTACGATTCCAAGATTTAGGGTTCAAGGTTTACGAGTTCCAAGATTAAGGGTTTTGTGTTCCAAAGTTCCACAATCAAGGTTCAAGGGTTTCAGCTTTCTAGGGTTCAGGAGTCTAGGTTCAAGCTAGTAGGACTAAAGATTCAAGATTTTCTAGGATTCAAGAGTGAGAAGGTTCAGGGTTAAGTTTCCAAGGTTTGTAGCTCTAAGATTCAAGGTTTGAGGGTTCAGGCTTCCGAGGCTCAGGTTTTATTTTTCTAGGGTTCAAGCTCCAGGGTTACAAGGTCTAGGGTTAAGAGTTCAGTGTTCAAGGTTCATGAGTTCCATCGTTCAAGGTTTAAGGTCTAAGGTTGCAAGTTTTAGGGTTCTAAGATTCAGGGTTCAAGTTCAAGTTCAAGTTTCAGTGTTCAGGGTCCAGGGTTTAGGGTTCATGGTCCTAGGGTTCAACAATTCAAGGATTTATGTACTAAGTTCAAGGTCAATGGTTCTAGAATTCAAGGTCCAGAGTTCGGAGTTCTGGGTTTAAGGTTTTAGGTTTTCAATGTTCACCATTCCAAGATTTAGGGTTAATTATTCTAGGATTTATTGATCAAGATTTAGGGTTCAGGGTTTAGAGTTAAAAGTTGAAGGGTTCAAGAGTTCCATGGTTTCAAGGTCAAGGGTTTATAGTTTTCAAGGTTAAGGGCTCCTGGTTCAAAGGTTCAGGGTTCAAGGTTCATGGGTTCTAGGGTTCTAGGGTTCTAGAGTTGGGTTCAGGGTTCATAATTCTAAGGTTAAAGGCTTCAAGGTTCATGGTTTAGGATGTCATGATTTTAGGGTACAAGGGTTTCAAGGTTCATTGTTTAGGGTTCAGGGTTCAATAATTTAAGGTTCCAAGTTATAAGGTTTCAGTTTTAGTTTTCAAGGTTCAAGGTTTAGGGTTCTAGGGTTCAAGGTTCTAGATTTCAAGGTGTGGGGTTTATGTTTCAGAGTTTAGGGTACCAGGGTTCATGGTTTCAAGGTTGAGGGTTACAAGGATTTCATTGGTAGCTGCGATGGCAGGGCCGAGGACGGCGCTGGTGGACGAGAGAATGAGCACAGAAGGAATGGGACTGCCATTTGGGCTAAGCAACAACCTGCTTGGGTGGATTCTTCTGGGTGTTTTTGGTTTTGTTTGGTCTCTCTACACTGTTTACACTTCCACTCTTGACGAGGACGACGAGTCTAGATTGTCTCTCCAACTTCGAACCCGTCTTGGTTCTTTATTTGTTCGGTTCGGTATTTTATTAAATACATTGTTGTTTGGTAATTTATAGGTTCAGTGCCAGAAAACAAAACCAAAACCTGAATTGAATAAAAACCAGGTCGAAATTGATTTGTAAAGTAAACACCAAACTGAATTGAACCAAATGGACCCGTAAATCCCGGTTCAGTTTGAACATGTGAGTTGATTTTATTCCCATCATCCCTTCGTGTGACAATTCAGGCACGTCGAGGCCGAGGAAGAGCGAGTCTTAAGAAGAAAAAGAACAAATTAAGGATGTTTAGAACTAAACTGGACCAATTAACAAAACTATAATTAACATATTCGATTAAGTTTTGAACAATTCTATATCTCTATCGATTTTTTAGCAATCCAGCATTACATAGAACTGATTTAGATTGTCAGAATCTAATATTAAAATATAGCAAAACCATTCAACTCTGTTTGATCAAATAGAACATTAAACTACTCATGGATTTTAGGCCTTGAATGTTTGAATCGATTATCAAACTGAAAAATGGTTGTACTATTTCCATTGCTATATCATTTACTAAATTAGTATTCTAGTTTTATACCCGATAATGTCTTAGAGATTAATTATTTACATATGATTAGTAATATTTTTTTATTATAAAATCGCATCGTGGAACGACCGATTCATTCATATCTTGTATGAACCGTAAATCATAATGTTGATAGAAATTAGAACCAAAAATTGGTTTAATATCGCATAGAGCCAAATCCATCACCATATTCATACATCATTATAGAACGAAAAAGACCAAAGCGACTAAGATGGGGGCCAATGCTTAATCAGGGTTCATGGAGTTCTAGGGTCAAAAGTTTATGGTACAAGGTTCCATGGGTTTTGGGTTCAATGGTTCAAGGTTCAAAGATTCAATTGTTCAAGGTTTAGGGTTCAGAGTTCCAATAATCATGTTTCAGGGTTCAGGGTTTTGCGTTCAGGTTTCTAAGGTTTAGGGTTTCGTGATTTAGGATTCTAAGGTTCAAGGTTCAAGGTGCCACTTTCCAGCATTTAGCGTTCTATGCTTCCAAGGTTTAGGGATAAGGATTCAGAAGTTTAGGGTTAAAGATTCAAGGAATTTAGGGTTTCCTGGTTCCAAGGTTCAGGGTTAGAGTTCTAGGGTTATGTGGTTCAAGAGTTTAGCAAACCAAGGTTCAAAGTTAAGGGTTAAGGGTTCAAGGGTTCCAAGGTCTAGGGTTATGGTTTCAAATGTTAAGGGTTAAAGATTTTGAAGGTTAAGGTTTTACGAATCCAAGATTTAGGGTTCAGGGTTTACGAGTTTCAAGGTTGAGGTTTTAGTGTTCTAGGGTTCCAGAATCAGTTCTAGGGTTTTAGCGTTCTAGGTTCAGTGTTGTAGGGCTAAAAATTCAAGAATTAAGGTTTCAAGGTTCACAACTCAAAGATTCAAGGTTTGAGGGTTTAGGATTCTGAGGCTCAGGTTTCATTTTCCTAGGGTTCAAGTTCAAGAGTTATAGGGGGTTATAGTTCAGTGTTCCAGGTTCTAGAGTTCAAGCATTCAATGTTTAAGGTTTAAGTTTCAAGGTTGCAAAGTTCAGGGTTCTAAGATTCAGGTTCAAGATTCAAGGTTCAGGGTTTAGGGTTCAGGATTTAGGGCTTAGGGTCCGAGGGTTCAATAGTTCCAAGATTTGGGTTCAAGTTCAAGGTCAACAGTTCTAAAATTCACGGTTCGAAGTTTGGGGTTCTGGTTTTGGAGTTTAAGGTTTTCAATTTTCACAGTTCCAAGAGTTAAAGGTTTCAATTAGGGTTAATTTTCACAGTTCAAGGTTTAGCGTTCCAAGGTTCAAGGGGTCAAAGTTCAAAGTTCCAGGGTTTAGGGTTTCGGGTTCAAGGGTTCAAAGTTGAGGGCTCAAGGGCTCTATGGTTAAGGGTTTATGGATTCATTGATTTTAGGGTCCAAAGTTTTGCGTTTACATTTCTATAATTCAAAGTTCAGGATTGAGGGTTGTGGAGTTAAATTTTCTAGGTTCTAGTGTTTCAAGGTTAAGGGTTCAGGGTTTAAGGTTTAGAGTTCTACGGCTTGTGTTCGAAGATTAGAGTTCTCAGTTCCAGGGTTTAGGGTTCACTATTCTATGGTTAGGGTTATGGGTTTCAAGGTTCATGTTATTTGGCTAAGGGTTAACTGTTCTAAGGTTTAGGGTTCTTAGGTTTGCAATTCTTTGTTCTTGGGTTAAGGATTTAAGGTTCTAGGGGTCTAGGGTTCTAGCGTTCAGAATTCAGGGTTATTGGTGCAAGGGTCTAGGGTTCAAAATTCAAGGTTAAAGGTTCATGGTTCTAGAGTTCATGGTTCATAATTCTAGGGTTTAGAGTTCTTCAGTTTGGGGTTCAAAGGTTTCAAGGTTTAGGATTCATGGTTCCATGCTTTAAGGTTCAAGGTTCCAAGGTTCCTTGTTCTAGGGTTCATAATTCATTGTTTAGGGTATGTGATTCCAAGGTTCAGGATAAGAGTGTTCATGGTTTTAATATTAAGAGTTTAGGATTCAAGAATTCACAGTTCCAAGGTTATAGTGTTCTTGGGTTATAGTGTTTAGGGTTCAAGATTTCAAGGTTCATCATTAGAGGGTTCATAGTTAAGGGTTCTAGGGTTCAAGGCTTTGGGGTTCCATGGTTAAGGGTTTAGGGTTAAGGGTGCAGGTTTGAGGGTTGAAGGTTCAATGGAACCAATGTTAAGGGTTCCAGGGTTAAGGGTTCAGGGTTCAAGGGTTTATGGATCATGATTAAAGGGTTCTAGGGTTCCAGGGATATAGATTTAGGGTACACTATTTCAAGGTTTATGGTTTAACGTTTGAGGGTTTCAAGGTCTTAAGGGTTGATGGTTTAAGGTTATAGGGTTTCAAGGTTTCATGGTTCCATGTTCTAGGTTTAGGGTTATAGGGCTAAGGTTTAGGTTGTGTTCGGGGGTTCATGGTGCCAAGGTTTAGGTTTTAGGCTTCTAGGGTTCAAGGTTGCAGGGTTATAGGGTTCCGGGGTTCCAAAGTTCAATTTTCAAGGTTCAGACTTTTAGGGTTCAAAGTTCAGTGTCCCAGGATTCTAAGGTTTTAGGGTTCTAAGGTTCTAGGGTTTTGAGTTTAAGGTTTAGAATTGCAAGGTTCAGGGTTTCAAGATTTAGGGTTTAGGGTTAAGGTTTTGGATTCTAGCATTTCACGGTTCAAGGATTCGAGGTTTAGAATTCGTGGTTCAAGGTTTTTAAAGTTTAGAGTTCTAGGGTATAGGGTACCAAGGTTTTCATGTCAAGAGTTCAAAGTTCTAGGGTTCAGAGTTTAGGGTTCTTAGGTTCACATTTCAGGGTTCATACTTAATGTTCCTGGGTATATGTTTTGGTGTTAAAGGTTAAAAGGTTCAAACTTAAGGTGAACTCAGAGTTTAAGCTTAAGGGTCCAAGGTTTAGGGTTATGGGTTTGGTCCAGGGTAGGGTTTAGGTTTCAAGGTTCAAAGGTCAAGGGTTTTTTAGGTTTCTTGGTTTAAGGTTCAAGGGTTTCTGATTCCAGGTCCAAGATTTAGGGTTTTGGGTTTAGGGTTTAGGGTTAAGGGTTCTAGGATTCAACAGGTCCAGAATTCCGGATTCAAGGTTTGGGATTTAGAGTTCGAGGTCTAAGGTTTTCAATGTTCATGGTTCTAGGATTTAGTGTTAATTGTTGTAGGATTCAGGGTTAAGGGATCAGGGTACATGGTGTAGAGTTCAAGGTTCAAGGTTCATGAGTTCTAGAGTTCCAAAGTTAAGGGTTCATCGTTTCCAAAGTCAAGGGTTTGGGGTTTCAATTTTCAGGATTTAGTATTCATGGTTTACGGGTTCAAGGGTTTACAGTTCAGGATCCAAGGTTAAAAAATCAAGGTTCTAGGGTTTTAGGGTTTTTGGTTCAGGATTCTAGTTTCAAGGTTCTTCGGCTAAGCATTCAATGCTTCTATGGTTCTAGAGTTACAAGATTCATGGTTTAGAGTTCCAAGACTTAAGGCTCCAAGGTTTTGGGTTTGAGGGTTCAGACTTTCAAGGTTCACGTTTCATGGTCTTAGGGTTCAAGGTTCACGGGTCAGGGTTCAGGGTTTAAGGTTCAGAGTTCAGAGTTCTAGAGTTCGAGGATTGGATTGTTCATGGTTCCAAGGTTCTAAGGTCCAGGGTCAAAGGTCTAGGGATCTAGTGTTCCAGGGTTCAGGGCTAGGGTTCTATGGTTCTGAGTTTAGGGTTCCAAGTCTCAAGAGTTCAATGTTTGAAGTTTAGGGGTTCATGGATTTAAGGTTCTAGGGCTATAGGGCTCAGGGTTGAAGGTTCAACGATATAAGGGTTCCAAGTTTCAAGGTTCCTGAGTTTAGGGTTAATGGTTTAGGAATTCAAGGTTTGGATTCTAGTGTTCTAGGGTTCAGGGTTTAGTGTTCCAAGGGTTTAGGGTTTAAAGTTCAAAGTTCCAAGGTTCAGGGTTTATGGTTTAAGGGTTTAAGATTCATGGCTAAAGGGTTCTAAGGTTAAAGGTTCATGGGTTCCAGTATTTCAGGGTCCAGAGTTTTGCATTTACATTTTTAGGATTCAAACTTCAGGGTTGAGGGTTCTACAGTTAAGGGACCATATTTCCTAGGTTCCAGTGTTTTAAGGTTCAGAGTTCAGGGTTGAGGGTTCCAGATTTTAAGGTTCAGAGTTATAGGGTTTTGTGTTCAAAGATTATGGTTCTTGGTTCCACGGTTTAGTGTTTAGTTTTCTAGGGTTACGTTTATGGGTTATGAGGTTCATGCTTCTCCAGTTCAGAGTTCACCGTTGAGTTCTTAGGTTGACGATTCTTTGTTTTAAGTTAAGGATTCAAAGTTCCAAGGGTCTAGGGTTCAACAGTTTAGAATTTAGGGTTATTGGTCCAATGGTATAGGGTTCAGAATTCGGGGTTAATGGTTCAAGGTTCTAGGCTTCATCATGGTTCATGGTTCTAGAGTTTAGAGTTCTTTAGCTTAGGATTCAAAGGATTCAAGGTTCAAGATTCATGGTTCCATGCTTTAAGGTTGAAGATTCTAAGATGTAACGACCCGATTCCCAGGACGCCGCCTACTTACTGTTCTTACTTGACTTACTTGACTTTACTTCACCTTACTTTACTTAGCGGCGACCCGAGAACCGGTCCGTTACTATTCCTTAACTTACTTACTTACATTACTTTGGTGGAAAACTCGTTGCTTTAAATTTCTGAAAATATCTTTAGCTTATAAAATAGTTTACAAGGAAAAACGTCGAATTAAAATATACATACTCTCTTTGTAAACAAACATTTGAATTCCACCTTTATCAAAAATACATAAACATTCATATAACATAAACTTAAAGCGGAAGACTATAGTTCAAACTTAAATACATTCATTTCAAAAGCTTTGAAATCCATCACACGAAAATAAGGGAATACATTTTAATTACATCTTCAAAATATTTAAAACATCTTTTACTTATAAAATAACTTGTGTGCGCCGTACATCACTCCCCATCGGTTATCGCTCAATAAACGGTATCATTTGGACACCCCTCTGTTCTAGCTTCTTGCTCAGTCATCAGCACGATTTCTTCCATTATATCCCCTACATTGCAAAGCCTAAACTATGAGCCTAAAGCTCAGTAAGAAACATAACTATAAAATGCAATGCATGAGTATGCTATATCGTTAAAAACAATGCACAGTTTCATTCACGTTTCTAGGTTTCATCTTTTCTTTATCTTTGGAAATATTACAGGATCTCAAGAACACCCCTTTCACCTACTTCAACTTCTACTGATCGTGAGCTCACTACATTACTTCTTGGGGGTGCTCAGGCCTGTAATAACAATTTACTTTACTTTACTTTCTGATATTCAAGTTCTTAATTCATCGGAGACAAAACATAATTGGCGTCCCATACCACCAATCATATCTCGTTTACCTCCAACTACGTTGTAAAACCATGCATGAAAATAGTTCGTAGACATTTTGGAAAACTATGATGCATGACTATGAAAATATCTCTTAAATCACATTACATAATCATGAAAATAAACATTCATCACCAAACATGTCATGCAACAAACATGCAGCACACTTAAGGGCCAAATAATCTTAAATGCTAACTTACCTTATCTGCTTTCTTGGATCAATCCACTTGAGTCCCTTCTTAATCCAATAAATGACCTAAACATATAAATCATATAAGGATCAGAANGTGGTTGGAGGGCAAGAATGGCAGCCCGTGCCCTTTTATGTCCTTTATTAAACAAAATAAATATTCCTCTTATGTCCACCAATGAAAACTCCACACGTTTTGGTTGACCATGCCTTATACTTTCTTAATTAAACAACTTCAAGTTCTCTCTCATGTCCATCCATCAGAATTCTCCACGTTTTGGCTGACTTTTCAACTTGAATTGGTGAGAATGTGTCGACCCCTCGTAAATCCTTGGGTCGACATAAAAGTAACATTGTGTCGACCCCATTTGTGTCGACCCCTCAAAAATCCTGGGGTCGACATATACATGCATTTGTGTCGACCCCTCCAAAATCCTGGGGTCGACATAAACATGCATATGTGTCGACCCCTCCAAAATCTTGGGGTCGACATAAACATGCATTTGTGTCGACCGCTCTAAAATCCTGGGGTCGACATAAACCAGTGAAGGCAGTAGTGAAGGAAGTTCTTTCATATATCTAACCAACTCATTTCATTACTTAAACCTAGCAACCATCAAACAATGGACTTCAAACAAACACCAATCAAACCCGAACACTTGGGCCGATGCGCGGTGTGATACACCCCAAACATAATATTCTTATCCTAACCAACTCATGTATTCTAGAAAAGTACGAACTATTTACATGCATGAGATTTCATATGAAACATAATATGAAAATTGTTATTTTGGATTGAGCTTGAAATACAATAAAAAATAAAAGAAAGTTACGTAAATGTCATTTGGAAGGGATTTGACTAAGCTGTCCGTTTTGGTGGACTCAAGTTTGACTTGGCTATCGCATAAAACGTTTAAAGTTTTGTTCACTTGCAAAATGTGCCATTAATCCTCCTACATTGAGTTTTCCTAACAAATAGTTCTCTCAATGAACATTTAAGAAAACAAAGTTTATCTTTATTAAAAAAATAACCATCATGTCTATAATAATCTAAATATACAATCTTTTTGCACAATTTTTAAATTTCATGAAAATCTAAATCTACTTTATATAATTATTTAACTAACTCAAATCCAAGCAATTTAGATTGTAAGAAAGTTAGAAGTATGTACCTTTTAGATAATACATTAGAAATAATATTTTCCTTACCTTCTTGTACTTTATAATATATGGAAAAGTTTCAATGAACTTCATCCCCTTTGGTGCATTTTGTGTAATTTCCCTTATGACTTCAAATACTTAAAACTTTCATGGTCGGAATAAATAATGAATTCTTTTGGCCACAGATAATGTTGCCATGTTTGTAGAGTCCTAACTAAAGCATACAACGCCTTGTCATATGGTCGATAGTTTAAAGTAGCTTAATTAAGTTTTTCACTAAAATAAGCAATTGGCTTGGATTCTTGCATCAAAACACAACCAACACCTTGTTCCAATGCATCATATTCAATTTCAAATACTTATCAAAATTAGGTAACACAAGTAATGATGCACCAATAAGTTTTTCTTTTATAGGTTTAAAGTCTGTTCATGTACTTTGGTCCATTTAAATTGAGCATGCTTTTTAACAAGACCATTCAATTGTGCCACAATAGTACTAAAATCTCGAACAAACCTTCTTATAAAAACTTTCCAATTCATAGAAACTCCTAACCTTACTTTCATTCTATTGTCTCGGCCACTCTTGAATCACCTTGACCTTCTCTTGATACATTCAAATTCCTTTTGATCCAATAGCAAAACCAAGAAAAACTACCAAATCCATGCAAAAGTGCACTTCTTCAAGTTAGCATAAAAGCAGTTTTTCATTCATCCATTCTTTCATCCGTATTCGGTAGTATCCATTCTCTAAATCTATTGTTGAAATAAAGATGAACCTTGAAATTCATCAAGCATGTCATCTAACCTTTTAATATGATGTCAATACTTTATCTTGATCTTGTTCAAAGTTTCCGATGAAAGTTTCAGTCATTTGAAATGACTTTAATGCGACAAAGCAACATAGTACAATGCACCTAAAAGGTTTGGTGTAATACTGTCCCACAAGCTAAGTATTTTTATGCTATCAAATTGTGCAATTGGAAATTTTTGAAGTTATACATGTTGAATTAGGAGTAGGAAAGGAAACCAAATCAAAATATGACACATGTCATTATAGGATTGTACCTAATCATGATTAAGACATAATTAGTGAAAATTATGGGGTTATTAAGATTTACTAATCATGATTACTTAAGTTAACCTTGAGGATTAACTTAGAACTAACGTGAATTAATTAGTTAAGCTTAGTATGATTTAAATAACAATAATAAAGGTAATTTAGCAATTAATAGAATATGTAATGATAAAATGGTAAAACTAAATGAATACATTTTGCAAAATTATAATTTTACCCCAAGAACCATTTAGAAATATTGGAGAGTGGCTGATGACCAGCCATTTTTCTGCTGAAGAGAGAAAAGGGGTGAAAGAGAGAGAGAGAACTTTACAGAAAAGGGTTTTGGAGAGAAAGTAAAAGTTTAAGGAGAAGAAGCAGAATCTAGCCTCCAATCTTTTAAGGAGAAGTTGTAACGTCCTTCCTAGATCAAAATATGCTCTTCGTTTTTCTCACTTGCAGCATTCTCGTAAAGTTGTTTAAGGAAAACATGCAACTAAATTTACTTAAAACATATGTATAAAATGTTGGCTAAGTAAACTTTTTAGAAGCTTTATATAAGAACTTGAAAACTTCTCTTCCTAACCATTATTTACAATTCTTCAAAATCCTTGCCCATGGGTTAAAATCCACTCAAACAGCAAGAATCATCCCCATGAACAAAGCGATCTATCTCGTATACCTCTTAGTGCACGTCTTCCACACCTACATCATAAAACTCATCTATGAGCATAAGGCTCAACAAGTAGTATAAGATATGCACGAACATGTACATGATATACATAAGTAATTTTTTTGTTTTCATTCCTGACAAGGAAAGAGAGACCACAGACTTGAGTCCACCTAAAGGGACAGCCAACTCAATTCCAATAGTTGATAACGAATCTGGCATTTCATGAGCCATTATTGTATGTCAATATTGAAACGTAAATGGAAAGGATTAAAGTTGAACAAAGAAACCAAATACAAGGGCTTCGATAAGTTTAAGGGCCAAAATAATGTGTTTTTCCTACATCGTACAAAAGTATCATGCATTAATTGAAATAATTTAAGTGCGACATAACAACTGAATACAAGGCCAAGATAGGTTTAGGGGCCGAAAGAACGCGTCGGGCATCACATGAGACATTTTCGTATATTGTACAAAAGTTTCACCTATTATTTGAAACAACTAAAGTGTGACAATTCAACAAAATACAAGGCCTACTGTAGGTTTGGGGGCTGCAAGAACGTGACAAACATCATGTGAGACGTTATCGTACATTATAAAAAAGTTTAACGTGTCATTCAAATTGACTAAATTTTGACATAACAAACCAGTTTAAAGGACAAAAGATTGTGTAAGGCATCAAACAAGATGTTTTCCTACGTGGTACAAAAGTTTCACACGTTTTTCAAAACAATTAAAGTGCCAACATTTTATTGCATCGTATGAAAGTTTTTATCGTTCGAAACGATTAAAGTGGGAGAAAGCAACCAAATAGAAGGCACCTAGTAGATTTACGGTCCCAAGAATGTGTCTCGCATCACAAGAGAAATTTTTGTACGTCATATTAGNNCCCCCCCCCCCCCCCCCCCCCCCTTGTAAGTTTATATGTTTAAAGAACATGCTGGGCATTAGGCAAGACGACAAAAGTTTTAAGCATCTTTTGAAACAAATAAAGTTCATTAAGCGATAAAATATAAGGCCCTAGGTAAGTTATGGGGCAAAAAAAATTTGACAGTTACGTTGCATGCTCGTTTTGTTAGTCATACAAAAGATTCATGTGTCATTCCCAATTGAGAGAAAGAAACTGAATACTAGGTCTCCCGTTAGGTTTCAGGGCCAAAAGAACGTGTCAAACATTTTATGAGACATTATCATCTGTCAAAGGAAATTTTGATGCAGAGTTGAAAACGACAAAAGTTTGACAAAGAAACCAAAAACAAGGCCCCCAATTTGTTTAGGGGAAAAGGAACGCGTCAAAGATCACATTAGTCAGTTTCGTATGTTGTACAAATGTTTCACGTGTCATTGGAAACAACTAAAGTGACACATAGTTAGTGAAGATAAGGCCCCGATATGCTTAGGAGACAAAAGAATGTGCCAGGCATCACATGAGAAGTTTTCATACATTGGACAAAAGTTTCAACATCACGCAAGACATTATTGTAAGTCTTACAAAAGTTTCACCCATTGTTTAAAATGACTAAAGTCTCACAAAGCAACCAAATACAAAGCCCCTAGTAGGTTTAGGGGATAAAAGAATGTGGAGGGATAAGACAAGACGTTTTTATACGTTGTACAAAAGTTTAAGAGGTCTTTAGAAATGACTAAAACTTTTGTACAACGTATGAAAGTTTCCATCAATTAAAACGACCAAAGTGTGACAAATTAACCAAATGGATGGCACAAAGTAAATTAAGGTACCGCAAGAATGTCGTGCATCACAAGAGATGTTTTTATGTAACGTTCAACAAAAATAGGGCAACTAGTAGGCTTATGAGCCAAAAGAACATGTCGGTCATTACTCAACAAATTAACATATATTGTACGAAAGTTCATGAGTCTTTTAAAATGACTAAAGTGCCACAAAGCCGCCAAATATATGGCCCCTGGTAAGTTTAAGGAGCAAAATAACTTGTCGGGCATGACACGAGATGTTTTCATTTTTCGAACAAAAGTTTCACTAGTCGTTTAAAACAACTAAAGTGTGATAAAGCAACCAAACATTAGGTCCCCTAGTATATATCTAAGAACTTCTCAATTGTGATGGCATTATTGTTTGAGACAACGTCAACTTTAAATGCATGACATTTATTCCAGTACACAAGCAACAAGATGACATTAATATGGATTAAATAATGTACTTACCTTATGTATTAATAATGGATTAGTTATAACATATGTTATATGTCATAAGGGAATTAGGTGAGAAAGTAGGTAATAAAGTTTGTAGGAAAGTAGATTAAAAAGTTGGTAAGGTTGGGAGAAGAACAATCATATGAGAAATGATTACTATAAATTTGCACTAGATTTACCAATTCAGATCAACTTAAATTTTGAGAATCATTTACCAATTCAGGTCCCCTAGTATATATCCAAGAACTTCTCAACCCCGCATAACTTTACTTAAAAAAATAATCGTGGTAAAATTTTTCTTTCTTTAAAAATGTTCATCTTGAGCTCTTTTTCGTAACACAGCAGAAGACTTTAATTATAAATCGTATTAAACCTGACCTTTACTTGAGATAAAACATTGTTAATCAAAATATCCATCCAATAAAATACCACAAAGCTCATATAAGACATAGTTTAATCAAAACATGTAATATACAAATAAATATCTTAAAACACATCATTGTTCAAAGATAAACACTCCAACATACTTCAAATGTACTTCTTGACATCCCCACCGGTCGGCACTTAACGATTCAAGCTTCCCGCGTCGGATCTGCCTCCTCCACGGCATGTTTGTTACATCAAACAGGGAGGGCTAAGTCCCTCACCTTCATCTTCATCAACTGCATTACAAAACATAACCTATGAGCATAAAGCTCACCTAACATGAGCATGACGTTTCTTGAAAAACATGCACATTCATTTCGTTCTTTATTGTTGTCTTGAATTCACTTGACATGTGTGGGTGTCACATCGTATGAAGGTGAATAGGCACCATATGGCCTCCATGAGGCAGCCAATTCCACCTTCTCTGATAACTTGATCTTGACTTTACATACATTTATGCATTGGATGATGAATGTGTCTCACACCACCTTCATCATCCGTTGGGTGCATTTTAAAAACATGCATGAAAAAAATATTTTTGTATCTTTCATAAAACATGATGCATGACATTGTAACATAATTTAAGTACGAGCAACATAATACATAAAACATCTCCCAAGGCAACCGTAATAAATATTCCTAGTAAACTTGACTTAAGTTAACTTAACTCTTGACTTATAATAATACATAAACATCAAACAATGAAAATCAAGCACCAATCAAACCCAAAGCACTTGGGTCAGTGTATGGGGCTATACACACCAACAAAATATCATCAATAACATTATCATAAAAACAAACAACTTCGAAGACATTCTTTACTTAATGGATAACTATGTAATGAAACACATCATCCTTATGTCCTATCCTTTGTGATGTAGTCCCACAAGGGCCAAACACATGCATGGATTCCTTAGCTTAACCTTGGTATTATGAATGTTTAATTATCCAATGAGCTTGCTTATATTCTTTAAAATCATAAAATAAAACAATATAAGCCAAACTCGGAATACCCTGTTTCACTAGAAACTTTTGGTATTCATAACTTTTGCTACAAAACTTTGATCAAAACATTTAAGGTACCAATTTCATGATTAAGATGTCTAATATATTTCTTCAGAAGATATTGTGATCATATTCTCACTTAAAAGCCTTATAAATTCTACATCTTTAAAATTGGGTATAACATGAACCTATTAGTTCATTCCCTATTTTTTACCTCAACTTCCAATATACAAAACTTTAACTACACTAATTGGATCAGAATGCATAAGGTACCAATCTAAACGTTAAAATGTTTGTTACACTTTATTTGCAGAGATCATGACTAAATTGTAACTCAATGACTTCGTAAAATTTACATTTCAAAAACTAGGTAACATGACTTATAAAGTGTATACACATAAACTACCTTCACAATTTCATGTATTCTTAACCATGTAACGTAAATTCCATCCCTTTTGAAATACTGAACATCGCTCAAAAGTCAATAATTCTATAGTCTGGTTTTCCTCATCTAACTTCAAATGAGCATAACTTTCTCTCCAGAACTTCAATATAGTTGATCTACCTATTAATCTTCTTATCTAGATGTCAACTATAACTTAGTAGAAGAACGCTTTGTCAAGTAGGCTCTTCTAAGGCATGATATGATTGGAACACATAAACTACTCTGTTACTAAATTCCAAGCTGACATTTGTTACTAACCGTTGGGTTCTAAGATCCATAACTTTCTCTATACCTTTTCAATTCAAGAAATTCTTGTTGTTGTAGCTTCATCTATTAGTTGATTAAATGTATTTAAAAGAAACCAAATCCATGTAAAGACCCTAAAACCTTGGAATTAGGTAATTACTAATATTGTTTCTAATTCATCAATTCAAAAATTCTAAGGTGTAATTCCATCACCATATTCATTTTTTCTTAGCACATTTCATACTCTGGTGATAACACACTACATTTACACATATTTGATTTACATAAAAAAGGTTTGGTGTGACAATCATATTATGAGAGAACTTTTCATTTTCAACTTGTTGTTTGGTCTTTCATAGTATGTCTAGGGCATGGTTTTTGACTTACAAACAGAATCCCTTCGTTTGTGGCATCTTTCCTATTCAAGGTTCTTAGTCACGTTATTTTTTTGGGTCTTAAGCTTTTCTAAGGTACGGTTCAAATGTCCATTGAATTTGGGTCAAGGTACCATTTTATATCATTATTTTATTTATATTCCATATTTGATCACTGATCAATCTTTCTTAGTTAAGATCATATCAAAAAAAATATGTCGGACATGACACGAGACTTTTCTTTCATCGTATGAAAGTTTCACACATCATTGGAAACAAGTAATGAAACGTCATTCCGATCTCAAAATATGTTCTTTGTTTATTTCTTACTTGCAGAGGAATAAACTCTTATAAAAATCAATCAAGCCAAACATGAAAACTAAATTTACTTGATGTGGATCAAGTGGTGACAGAAATAGGTCCCAATGTGAAAGACCAATTGCAAGGAATTGGTGGCCCAATGAAAAGGTCATGGACCAAGAAAATACATGAAATAATCTATTCAACATAAAAAAAATGAAAGAATCTATTCAGTATCAAAACTAAACGGTTATTATGTTAAGTGTCAAAGAAAATATTGATATCATGGAAGGTGGTCGAGAATACAATCCCAAGGGTCCAAGCTCGCTAAAAGATATTGAAGGGGCAAAGGAAATAACTTTTACTTGACCAGCAATTAAATAAAATTTTACTTGACCAGTAAGTGAATCTTTCTAATGATTTTTTTTATTTCTAATATCTTTCAAATTCCTAATTTACTTCGAAATTAAGTAGCCTATTTAGAGGCATCCAAGTTATTGTGAAAGACACAACTTTTATGATTAATTCACTTTGAGTGTTTGGAGAGAATTTTCTCTTTGCTTCTTTTCGAAGAACTCGATCTTCATCAAGTTAATTCTAGATAGATCAACTTTGATAGCTTTGGTTCTTATCGACAAGTTTGGTTTTTGTCGAGCTCCTTGTTTGATAACTTCGGTTTTGTCATCAATGTTTGATTGGGGTCAAGTTTGGTTAGGGTCAATCTTTTTCCGCTTTGTTGAAAAGTCTCAAGTTTGACATTTATTGAGTGTAAACACGTGGGGGAGTGAGTGAAGGTCCATTTATTGCCTTATTTATTTGCTAACAATGATTTTATTTCTTATATTGAGAAATGAGATTTAATATATTAGAAGCTCAAATTAGTAGCCTTGCACAAAGAAATAATAAAGAAATAGAGCAAGATGTTGAGTCAGAGAAAGAGAGCAACAGTTAGAAAAAGTAGTGGTATCCTAGAAAAAAACTAATAATATGGCAACCTAAGCAACATCAAGATGGTAATTCCTTCTTTTCATGGTTAACGTGATCGTGAATCCTATTTGGAATTGGTAAAAAAGGTTGATTATATTTTTTATTCTCACAACTATAATGAGGAAAAGAAAAACAAGTTGGCCTCAATGGAATTCATGGACTATGCAAGTACATGGTGAGATCAACTAGTGAGAACTCGAAGAAGACATGAAGAAAGACATTGAAGGATCGAGATTAACCTAAGAGGGGGGGTGAATTAGATTAACTAAACTTTTACCCTTTTTTTTAAAAAAAATTTACTAAATCAAGTTCGTGCGAATTCTTTAGTGAATCTCTAAACTCTAGTACAGAATACTTAAACAAATAATAAGGAGTTTAGAGAGAGAAGAATGACACCGGTTTGGTAACGCGGTTTGGCCAACCTTGCCTACGTCTGCGCTTCAAGGTACCTCCTTGAAGATTCTTTCTTGCTCAATCCTTGAGCTTCACTCCGATTGACTTACGAGCGTCAACCAAGCCTTTACAGTGACTCTTCTTTAGGAGAGGCGTCACCCCTCTTACAAATTTCTCTCACAGAGTTTTATACAAGATTTTTACGGTTACTAACCGACTCTCTCAATAAACAAATGAATATTCAAGATAGAAATAAAAGGATTGAGAGAATGAAATGATTCTCTAAAATTTAGCAGCAATTCGGCTTTTTGCTCTTGAAAGAATCATTGTTGAAAAGTGAAGCCGCTTCATCTATTTATAGGTTGCTGCTTTTATGTTCAGTTGTGTCGACATAAGTTCAGTTTGGGTCGACATAAGCACTAGCCGGTAGACACATCAAGATATATCCGTTGAGGAGTTTTCTGACCGTTGGTGCTGATATGCCAAGATGTGTCGACATAAGAATGTTTGGGTCGACATAAAGATGTAGAGAATTCGTCTCTGGACATGTATGGGGTCGACATAAAGATGTTGGGGTCGACATAAAACTTGTTGGGGTCGACACATATACTTTGTAAAATGCAAGAAGGGTCGACACAAGGCTTTTGTTGGGGTCGACACAAAACTTGTTGGGGTCGACACATATTTTCTTCTGGGGTCGACATTTGCACGTTGTACTCAGGTTTGGGTCGACACAAGGTTTTTGTTGGGGTCGACACATATTTGCTTCTGGGGTCGACATTTGCACGTTGTACTCAGGTTTGGGTCGACACAAGGTTGATCTAAGGGTCGACACATATGTGAGGGCAGAGATTCTGGATCTTCCTAAGGGTCGACATAAACTCTAGGGGTCGACATAATATTCTTCTCTGGTTTGGTCATCAGTCGACATAAAAACTTAACGGTCGACATAAGTTTGTTGCTGCCCAAAGATGGGTTCTGGATATATTTGTGGTCGACATTAAGTTACAGCGGTCGACATAACATTCTTCTCTTGTTAGTTCATCGGTCGACTTAAAAACATTGCGGTCGACATAAGTTTGTTGTCTGCCTGAGGATGGGTCGACATAAACATGAATCGGTCAACACAACCTACCTGTAACAGACTTGTAAATTCTGCAGCACTTAAATAAATTGTTAGACTTTAATTGTACCCTTCAAAGAGGGTATTTCTCATAAATGGTTAAGTCTAATTTAAGCATTGTGAAGCAGTTTATTTTATCTTTCACTTTAATCTTAGTTATCATAAAAAATAATTGATTACTTTAAACACACTTTTAAAGCTAACAGACATGTTTCCACGCGGGAAGAAATGAAAATAATTATGCGTAAAAGATTTGTTCCTACTTCTTATCATTGAAATTTTTGTAGGAAATTGTAAGAACTGAAACAAAGTTTAAAAAGTGTAGAAGATTATTATAAAGAAATGGATTTAACCATGATGAAAGCCAACATAGATTAAGACGAAGAAGAAGCCATGGCATGTTATATTGGAGGATTAAATAGAGAAATTTTTAACATAGTGGACATGCAGCACTATGTGGACATTGGGGAATTATTACGCAAGTCTAGCAAGGTCGAACAACAATTGAAATCAAAGGGAATTCAAAAAGTGGATCTTTCTCAAACTCTAATTGGAACAACTTGGAGGCACGAGAAAGAAACTACAAAGCCTAAAGAAGATTACAAAGGAAAGATAACAACTATCTTAACTAATGCTTCTGTAAAAGGTACGGCTGAAACTACTCGAACAACGATGAATCTTGAACCTTTGAACCCTTAACCATGAAGCCTTAACTTGGGAACCCTTAACCATGAAGCCTTAACTTGGGAACCCTTAACCTTAAACCCCAAACCCTGGAAGCCTGAAACCCTAAACTCTAAAGCCCAGCACCCTATACTTTAAACCATGAACTCTATAACCTGAAACTTATAACCTTGAAACATTGAAACTTGGAAACCTAAACCCTAGAATCCTAAACCCTGAACCGCGAACCTTTAACCTTGCAAACCCTAAAACATGAACAATAAAGTCTTGAACCCCGAACCATGGAACCTTAAACCTTTTAACCCAAACCCTAAACCTCAAACCAAGAAACCATGAACTTCGAAACCCTAAATCTTTAACCCTTTAACCCTAAACCCTAGTACCTTAACCCCTGTACTTTGAACTTTGGAACCCCTTAAACTTGAACCATGAACTCTTAAGCCTAAAACTCATGAACCCTATAACCCAACCTCAAACCCTAAACCCTCTATTACTGAACCTTGGAACCTTGAACCCTTAACCCTCGAATGCTGAACCCTAATACCTTAGAACCGTGAAATCTTAAAACCTTAACTCTGAACCATGAACCCTTGAACCTTAAGCTTCTATCAATTGAACCTTGGAACCCTTAATCCTTAAGAATGGAACCTAAAACCCTAAATCCTAAACCTTGACCCTGAACTCTGAACCCTGAACCTTGAACCCTGAATCCCAGTACCCTGGAACTCTGAACCCATGAAGCCTGAGCCTTAAAAGCTAGAACCCTAAATGTCAACCTTGAATCCTAAAGCTTGGAAACCTAAAACCCTAATCTCTTAACCATGAACTCCAAATCCTAGCACCCTGTAACCTTTAATCTTTAACCCTTGATTCTAAAACGCTAAACCTTGAACATTGGAATCGTGAACCCTATAACCCTTAACTTTGGAACCATGAAACTTGATCCCAAAACAGTGGAATCATAAACCCTGGACCCCGAAACCCAAACCTTGAACAATGGAATCCTGAATCCTAAACTCTAGAACCCCAAACCATGGAAACATGAACCCTGAACCCTAAACGTTGAAACAAACCCTGCGTCGTGAATCATGGAAACTAGAACTTTGAAACCATAAACCCACAACTCCGGCACTGAAAAGCCTTGAACCCTGAACATTTGAACCCTAAACCCTGAAACATTAAAACTAGAACTCTAGAACCCTGAATGTAACAACCCTCTTAATTATTTTAAGAATTTATGATTTTAAAATGAAAGTGTTTAAGATTTTTCTTTATGAATGTTAGAAAATTTGAAACATGTGAATGAGTTACGATTATGAATAATTAGAATAAGAATACTTTGTTTGGGGTGTATCACACTGTGCACCGGCCCAAGTGTTTGGGTTTGATTGGTGTTTGTTTGAAGTCGATTGTTTGAAGGTTGCTAGGTTTAAGTAAACTAATGAAGTGAGTTGGGTTAAATATACGAAAGAACTACCTTCACGTAAGTTTCGGTCGACCCCAAGAATTTGGAGGGGTCGACACAATTGTATATTTCGGTCGACCCAAGGATTTACAAAGGGTCGACACAATGTAACCTTTAGGTCGACCCAAGGATTTACGAGGGGTCGACACATTCTCACTGATTCAAGTTGAAAGGTCAGCCAAAACATGTAGAATTTTTATTGGTGGACTTGAAGGAAATATTGTTTATGGTTAATAAAGGACATAAAAGACATGGGCTGCCATATCTTTCTCTCAGCCACGAACCCTCTTCCATTTCCTCCCATTTGGTTTCTCTCAGCTCGAAGGAGAGTGAGATTTGTCAAAGAAGAAAGTGTTGAGAAAGAAAAATGGTGAGTTTAGGTGTCCTTGAGTGAGTGAGTGAGTTATTTCAAGAAAGGTGAAGTAGGAAATCCCATGTAAATTCGTGAAGGCTGATGTTCAAGGTATTATTCTATCCTCTTAGTTTATTTTAGGTTTAGCATGGATAACATGATGGTATTGGTTGAATTGATGGGTAAAAATGAAAGAATTCATGTAGGTTGTTAGAAAATCAGTTGATTGTGTGCAAGGTTAGGGTTTTTGAGATTCGGTCAAATTTTAGCACGAAATAGAGTTTATGACCTTCATACGAGTTAAAGTAGACTCTTAGAGTGATTTATAGTCTTTAGAATCACTTGATTAGGAGCTTGGTAGGAAAAGTTATGAACATTGCAAGTGAGTGTACGGAAACTATGAAGAGTTTATGTCGACCCCTTGTAGTTTGGGTCGAGCGATAAGAGCACATAGTCTCTGTTTTATCAACTTGGGTCGACCCCTGATGATTTAAGTCAACCCAATCACTGTTCAAACAGTGAAGGCCCTCTGTTTTGTCGACATAAGTTTACATGCTTTAGTTTTCTGAAATTGGTGTCTTCTAAGAAGTTATAGTAGACTCCTTAAGGAACAATTTGACACCTTAAGTATCAGGAAAGGATTATTATCTAGGAAGTTATAGTTTTTCAAAGATGGAACAGAAAGTTAAGACTTTATGCAATTTCTGATCCTTATATGATTTATATGTTAAGGTCATTTATTGGATTAAGAAGGGACTCAAGTGGATTGATCCAAGAAAGCAACTAAGGTAAGTTCGCATTAAGATTATTTGGCCCTTAAGTGGGACTACATTGCAAAGATTAGGATGATTGTTTGATGTGTGCTGCATGTTTGTTGCATGACATGTTTGGTGATGAATGCTTATTTTCATGATATGTGATGTGATTTAAGAGATGTTTTCATAGTCACATAGTCATGCATCATCGTTTCAAAAAATGTCTACGAACTATTTTCATGCATGGTTTTACAACGTAGTTGGAGGTAAACAAGGTATGATTGGTGGTATGGGACGCCAATTATGTTTCATCTCCTATGAATTAAGAACTTGAATATCAGAATAGTAAAGTAAAGTAAATGGTTATTACAGGCATGAGCAGTCCAAGTAGTAAAGTAGTGAGCTCACGATCAGTAGAAGTTGAAGTAAGTGCCGAGTGTTCTTGAGATCCTGTAATATTTCCAAAGATAAAGAAAATATGAAACCTAAGAAACGTGAATGAAATTGTGCATTGTTTTAACGACATAGCATACTCATGCGTTGCATTTTATAGTTATGTTTCTTACTGAGCTTTAGGCTCATAGTTTGGGCTTTACAATGTAGGGAATATAATGGAGGAAAGTGTGCGGATGACTGATCAAGAAGTTAGAACAGAGGGGTGTCCAAATGATACCGTTTATTGAGTGATAACCGATGGGGAGTGATGTACGACGTACACAAGTTATTTTATAAATAAAAGATGTTTTGAATGTTTTGAAGATGTAATTAAAAGGTGTACCCTTATTTTTGTGTGATGGATTTCAAAGCTTTTGAAATGAATGTATTTAAGTTTGAACTATAGTCTTCCGCTTTTAGTTTACGTTATTGAATGCTTACGTATTTAAGATAAAAGGTTGAATTCAAATGTTTGTTTACAAAGAGAGTATGTATGTTTTAATTCGACGGTTTTCCTTCTAAACCATTTTATAAGCTAAAGATAGTTTTAGAAATTTAAAGTAACGAGTTTTCCACCAAAGTAATGTAAGTAAGTAAGTTAAGAACAGTAACGGACCGGTTCTCGGGCTGCCTGCGAATAAGTGAAGTAAGGTAAAGTAAGTAAGAAAGTAAGGTAAAGCATAAAGCGGCGTCTCGGGAATCGAGTTGTTACACTGAAAGTGTAAAACCCTAAACACTTAACACTAGAATTGACATGCTCTGGACAAACCTTCAAGGAGACAACCCGCCCGGAGTTGTGACCCGAGCTCGAGCTCGGGCTTTTGCTAACAAGGGTTTTCATTTTGTAGGTAGTTTGCTGCAAGGAGTCACTAATTGGGAGCCCATCATGGAGGACCAACAAGGACCAAAGGACCTCATTGCATGGACCATCACGAAGGAACCTGAGCGACGAGGTGACAAAAATCATCAAGATCTGAAAAGTCTAACCGAGGGAAAGGCAACCAAACAAGCATGAAGGAAGCCTTCTCCAAGAGGGGGACCACTTTATTTTATTGTCATTTCATCTTGTGTTGATGTTAGACCTTAGTGGACTCATGAGCCCATGTCTTGTTTTTGTTAAGGCCCGGTTGGTTTAGAGTTTCCATGGGTTGAATGGAAACCGGGTTTAGGTGGGTTTTGTGGTAGTTTTTTTAAGGCAGCCAACCTTCTCTCTCTCTCTCTTGAGTGGAAGGCATGTCTGAAGGCATGGCTGCAAGCTTGGTGGGGGATCAAGACAAGCCCTACCCAAATGGGGTAAAGTCTAGGAATGGTCCCCTCCCATGCCCTTTTGTGTTTAGTCCTTTTCAGGTAAGGCAACTTGTTGCCCTCTGATTGGTCCTTTGCCCTAGCTGTTGTTTGTTTGTTTAAGCCCTCATTTGAGGCATTTGGAAGGAGATCAGATTTGAAGAATTTTGTTTCAAGGTAGACTTTTTGGTGATCCCTTTTTCGGCTCTCTAGTTTCTGGCCTCCGGTGAGTCATATCCAGTTTCTAGGAACTAGCTTGGTGTTGGCCTTCTTTCGAGCTAGGAGGCTAAACCGTGCTACATTCTCCAACCACATCGTGGACCTCAAGGTGAGAGTGTAATCCCCGAGCTCCTGCTCCCATTCAACTGCTCTTCATCACTCTTTCACCGGACCCTATCTTTTTTCCCCCTTTTACAAACAATCGGAAACCACCCAGAAAGTCCTATGCATAACTTATGATCCTTTTGAGCTTGATCCCTCATTTTTTGAGGATAAGCTCCTCTTTCATCCCTCGACCATTAAGATTTCAGTTCCAAAGTCCATATGCAACCGGAGATCCACTCCACTCATTAAGACCCATTTATGGCCCTCTTTCCTTGCTTATCCTTACCAGATAACCATTTTCGGCCCTCTTTCCTTGCTTATCCTTACCCGATAACCATTTTATTCATCATTCCCCTACTTGAATCATGTCAGGAACCCTAAAATCATGAACCTTTGGATTCTTAACCCTCAACACTAGACCCTGCAACCCATGACCTTATGAATGCTGAACCCAGAACACTAAACTTCAGACCTAGAACCCCTTTAACTGTGAAGACCAGAACATTGAACCCTGAACCTTAAAGCCTAAACCACATAATTATGGAATCATTGAACCCTAGAATTAGGATACAAGGAATGCTAAACCCTAAATCTAGGTTGTGAACCCTGGACTCCTAAACCAAGAACCCTTAACCTTATACCGTTAACCCTGAACCTCGAACCATGAATTCTCAAACTTTGAACCTTGGAACAACCCTTAACTCTAAACCTTGGAACCCTAAACCTTGGAACCATTAACTTTGAACCCTAAATCCTAAACCCAATAACCTTAAGTTTTAAACCCTTTTACCTTGAACCCTAGAACCTTAAACCCTGAACATCGGAACCTAGAATCCTTTGAAACTTGAATCGTGAATTTTTAACCCTAAAACTCTTAAAGCCTAGACTAAACCCTGCATTCCTCAACATTAAAACCCAAACCCTTAAACAATGGAACCTTGAAATCTTAACCCTTGAACCCTTCATACTTAAGCAATGAACCATGGAACCTTGGAACCATTAACACTTAAATTTGGAACCTTGAATCCTAAGCCTTGAAACTTGAACCCTTAACCCTTAAAGTCGAATCCTAGAAACCTAGAACCCTAGAACTTGAACCCTGAACACTGAACCCTTAAACCTAAATCTTGGAACCCTGAACTCTAATCCCTAAACCCCGAAACCTTGATCTTTGAATAATGAATCCCAAACCGTGAAACCATGGAACCATGTAACCTTCAAACGTTGAACCCTGGAATCCTAAATACTAAATCTTGAACCTTGGAACCCCGACCCCTGAAACCCTAAACTTTAGAACCCTTAAACTTGAACGAACCATAAACATTGGAAATTTGAACCCCTAATCTCAAAACTTAAACCTTGAACAATGGAACTATTAATTCTTATCCATGGAACCCTAAACCCCACATCCCAAAACCCTAGAGCCCTAAACCCTTAAATCTTGAACCTTGGAACCCCGAACCATGAATTCTTGAACATTGAAATCCTAAACCCCCAAAACCAAAAACCCTTTAACCATGAACCATGGAACCCTGAACCCTAAAACTCTAGAACATTGGAACCTTGAACCCGAAACAATAAATCTTGTAACCTTGGAATCATAAACCTTGGGATCCTGAACACTCCACACTTGACCATTGAATCATGGAACCCTAAAACCTAGGAACGATGAACCTTTGAACCCTAAACACTAAACTTCAGACCCTAGAACCCCTTAAATCTTGTAGCCTTGAACCTTGAACCCTGAACTTTGAGCTTTGAACCCTAAACCATGAACCTCTAACATTGAAGAATGGAGTTGTGGAATCATTGAACCAGGCACATTCATGCATCATTGTATTGTGAAAAAGAATGACAGTGGTTTCTCTTGCATACAATTTTGCTACTCGTTTATAGGGTTCTAAAGAAAATCTATATGCATATAAAAGAGAGAAATATGATTAATATACAAAAAAAATCACTGTTAGAGGGGTTATGGAAGGGTTGTCCTAAAAGAAAGGAGTGAAGGCATACCCTTTTTGCTACCCGCTTATAGAGTTCTCAAACAAATCCATGGTTAGCAAAAACTGTGAACTTTGGACACTAGAACCCCTTGAAAACCTGAACTGTGAACTTTTAACCTAAAAACTCTTGAACCCTAAACCATAAACAATGCATTCTTGAACCTTGGAACTCGTAACCCTTGAACCCTGGAACCCTGAAACTGTGAAATCTTAAACCTAGAACCCTACAACCTTCAACCAAGAACCTTGGGATCTTAAAACCCTAAACCCTGTGGCCTTAGAACCCTAAAATTGTGAATCTCAAAACAAAACCCTTGAACCATAAAAATGGGAAACATAAACCTTGAACCAGGGAACTATTGAACACTAGAACCCCAAACCCTTAACCATGGAACCATAAACCTTGAACTATGAACAATGAACCTTGAACAATAAACCTTGGAAAGGTGAAATCATGAACCTTGGGATCCTCAATCATGAACTATAGACTATGGAACACTAGAAGCCATGAACCTTGAACTCTCAAAGCATGAACAATAAACTTTGGACCCTAGAACCCCTTGAACTCTAAAGACTTAAACCTTGAATCATGAACCCTTAATCTTGAACCCCGAACCCTAAACCATGGAACTATGGAATCATCAAACCCTAGAGCCATTACGTTAGGAATCCTAAACCCTAAACTCTGAGCCGTGAACCCTAGAACGATAAATCCTAGAATAATGAATCTTGAACCTTGGAATAGTTAACCCTGAATCCTTAACCTTGGAACCATTAACCTTGAACCCAAAACCACGGAAGCATGGAACCCTAAACTCTAAAGCCTGGAACCCTAAACTCTAAACATGAACTCTAGAACCTTGAAACTCTATACCGAGGACATTGAACCTTAGAAAATTGAACCCTAAACCTTAGAACCCTTAACCCTGGAATCCTAAACCCTTAACCTTGAACTTTTAACCTTGAATCATGAACTCTCAAACCCTTAATCTTGGAGCCTTAAACCCTGATCTCTAAACCTTGGAACCTTGGAGGACAATGGACCCTTGAACCCTGAACCCATAACCTTGAAAAATTTTCCCCTAAAACCTTAAACATTTACCATGGAAACCTAAATAATGAACCCTAAATTATTGACACCTTGAACCCTGGAAGCCTTAACCTTGGAACCACAAACTCTAAACCATGAACCCAGAAACCATGAACCTTGAACCCAAAATTATAAACATTTTAAGCTTGAACCCAAGAATCTTAAACTATGCACTATAGACCTTAGAACCCTTTGAAACCCGAACCATGAACTTTTACCTTAAAACTCTTGAATCCTAGAACCCTAAACAATAAACCTTGCATTATAGAACCTTGTAACCCAGAACCCTTAACCTTGGAACCCGAAACCCTTAAACCCTGAAACCATGAAATCTTGAACCCTCAACCCTGAAATATGAACCTTTGAACCTTAAGCCTAGAACATTGGAAACCTGGAACCATTAACCCTTAACATTAAAATATATAACCTTGAATACTAAGCTTTGATCACTGAATCCTTAACCCTAAAAACTAAAACCCTGAATCCTAGAACCCTAAACTCAAAACCTTGAACCATTAACCTTGAAACCCTAAACATTTGAACCTTGAAACCCTAGAACCCCGAAACACTGAAACCCTAATCTCTGAACCATGAACCCTAAACCTTGGAAACTTGTAACCTACGAACCTTGAACCTTAGAATCTTAAATCCTAGACCTTGAACCTTGCAACATTAAACCTTGGAATCCTAAACTTAGGAATCAAGAAACTTAAGCCGTTAAAATTGGAAGCTTGTACCCTTAAACTCGAAACTTAAACCTTAAACCTTAAAACCCTGAATCCTGAACCGTGGAACCCTAATCCTCAAAACCGAGAACCTTAGAACAATAAATATTTAAACCCTCAACATTGGAAAACTAAACCACGAACCACAAACCTAAACCCTATGACCCTTGACCCCTAAAACATGGATCCCTAGAACCTATTAATGCTAAACTCTTTAACCCTTAGCACTAAACTTTGGACCCTAGTACCCCTTAAACCCTGAAGCCCTGAACCTTGAACCTTGAATCTTGAACCTTGAACCTCAAACCTTGAACCATGCAACTATAGAATCATTGAACCTTATAAACATGATACATAGAATCCTAAACCCTAAACCCCGAGTCTGAACCCTTAAACCCTGAAATCCTGAAACCATGAACCCTAAAACCATGCATCCTAAAACTATAAATCTTGAAGCTTGGAACCCTTAACCATAAATACTAGAGCCTTGAACCTATGACCCAAGATCATTGGAAGCCTAGAATCTTAAAATTGTTGAACTATTAAACCCTAGAACACTAAACCATGAAACTTGGTGATGTGCCGTGGGAATGGTTGTTGGGTCGGTTAAGGAGAAATGGAGAGAGAAGAGAGGGGGAAGAAGGGCTGAGGTTGGCTCGGGTGAAGGATAAACAGGGTCAACTCATTCTTACAAGATCTCCGATGGCATACAAGGTTAGAAGCTGAAATTTGGAGGGAAGGTAGATAGGGTGAGAGGGGTTTATTGCCTAAAAATCACAGTAAAAGGATCAGGGAATCGAAAAATGTGCACAAAATGGCTAGAGTGCTCCAAAAGGAGCTCTTGGGAAAGGAAGATCATAAAGGTTGTAAAAATTAAGGGATAATCCCAAATGGAGGAGAAGCTTTTAGATTCACACCCTTACCTTGGATTCAACTAGAACATGATTGAAGGAGTGTGGTATGGCCTAGCTAACCCAAGCTTGAGAGGTAGCCAAAACCAGAGTAGAGCTCTCGGCCATTGCCGTATATGACTCACCGAAAAACCTGATTCTTGGAGGAGGAGAAACCACCCAAGGAAATGAGATGCAAAATGCAATCTTTGATTTCAAACTTCACTGCCTACAAATGAGCTCAAAGTGATTTTAAAATCACCCCAAAATTTGTGAGGGTGGATTTCCAAAAGATTCAAAGATAGTCTTACCCGAAATGGCAAAACAAGGAAGGAAACAAATAGGTGGTCAACCTAGAAGTTACCCGAAAAGGAGGCATCAAGGCTGACCATGGTTGCCTTCTTCAAAATTCCCCACTTGAAGCACAAAAGTGGGTTTTCACATGACTTAGCAAATAAAACCCTAACTCTAAACCAATACAATCCACTCTTCATAAGGTAATGTTCAACCGAAAATGATCCAAACACTAAGTGACAAAACAAAATGAGTCTTCATCCCTCCATGTGAACTTGGACCGATGAAGTACCCAAGTGAAATGGGCTTGGACTTCCCTTCTCCAAATCTTGGATGGACCATGCAATGATCGGACCCTCGGCTAGGTGTATGTTGTCTTGGGTTTCCTCCACTACTCTTTCTCCACCTTGCTCCGTGGGTGTTGTGGAAAATTCCCAAGTGTGGAGATGTTTGGATGTCTGGTCATGGGCCCTCGGATATTTTCTTGGTGTTGATATCCGATTGCACATCATCCTCCTTGGGTTCTTGAGGATTTGACCTCAAATCCAAGGTGTTTTCTTCCTCCTCTTTTTCTTCTTGCTCATCTCCTAAATAAGGAGAAATATCTTGAACAGTGAAGGTGGCCGAGACCCTGGAGCCCTGAACCCTGAACTCTGAACAATGGAACATTGGAACCTTATGACTCGAAAACCCTTGAACCCTGACTCTTAGCCTTGGAACCATGGACCATGGAACCTTGGAACCCTGAACCCTAAACTCTGAACAATAGAATCCTGAACCGTAAACAATGGAACCCTTAATCTCGAACACTAAAACTTTGGAACCCTAGAACCCTAGAACCTTGAACCCTTGAACCGTGAACCCTAAACTCTTAACCCTGAACTCTGAAACTTGAACCATAGAAACTTAAATGTTGGAACCCGGGAACCCTAGTACCTTTAACCCAAACCCTAGAACCCCTATCCCTTCAGCCTAGAACCCTGAAACCCTAAACACTAAACATTGAACCATGAACTATGGAATCCTCAACGCTGAAACTTGAACCCTAAAAACTTTGAACTCAAGAACCTTAGAACCCTAGAACCTTTCAATCTTAAACTTTAACCCAGGAACCACTAATCGTAAACAATGAACACTGGAACCTTTAAAAATGTGGAAATGTTTAACACTGCTGTCCTTGATTCTTGGGATTGTAAATGCTTAAACCATAACCAAAAATTGAAATCCTCAAAACTAAACCTAAACCAATGAAAACTTTCATATGATATACTTGAACCCGAAACCTTAAACCGTAGAAACCGAAACCCCTAACCTGAACCGTGGAACACTTGATCCCTATAATCCTAAACACTGATCCATATAACCCTGAACCTTAAACCTTGAACCGTGAACAATGAACCTAAACCCTGGAACCGTAGATCCCAAGAGACTAGAAAAAAAGAACCATGGAATCTTGGAACCCAGGAACCCTGAACCCTAGAACAATTGAAACCTAGGAACCATAAATCCTAAAGCCTACAACCCTTATCATATAACCTGGAACCCTAGAACTCTATAACCTTGAATTATGAACCTTGAAATTGTTAATGCTACACCCTGAAGCCTTAACCCTGGTTTGTTTGAAACGTACAACCCTGAACCATGGAACCCTCAACCTTGGAACCCTGAACCATGGACCCTTAAACCTTGGAACACTGAACCCTTGAAAACATAAACCTTGAACCCTTGAACCCAAAACTCAGAATCCTAGAACCTTGAACCCCGCAACCTAAGAACTTTGGAACCCTAGAAACGTTAGAACCCTAGAACGCTAGAACCCTAGAACCCTAAACCCTTACTCTGGAACCTTGGCCCCTAAACTATGGAATCCTTGAACCCTAGAATCATAAACACTAAACCATATAACCATGAACCTTAGAACCCTAAACTCAGAACCTTGAACCCTTGAACCCATGAACCTTGGAAAAAAAGAACCATGGAACCATGAACCCTGACATTGGAACCTTGAACACAAGACCCTAGAATATTGGAACCCATGAACCACAAACCATGAACACTAGAACCCTAAACCCTATAACCTAAAACCCTAAAACCCTAAAACCTTGTCACCTTTAATCATGAACCTTAAAAGCTTTAACAGTTCACTTTGAACCCTGAAACCTTAACACTGGAACCTTTGAAACCTAGAATCCTTAACCATAGAACCCTGAAGCTTGGAACCCTCAACCCTTACTCTGGAACCTTGAATCCTAAACTCTAAACCTCAACCCTAGAACCATGGAATCCTAGAACCATTGAACCTCGAATCCTAAAACCCTTAATCTTGAAACCTTAAACCCTTAACCCTGAACCTTAAACCCTGAACCTTGGAACCCAGATTAAGTAACCCTAAACCCTAGAATCGTAGAACTAGGGACCCATAAAACCTAAACCACAAACCATGGATCCTTGGAACCATATAACCCTAAACCTTGAACCCTAAACCCTCAAACCTTGTATCGTGAACCCTGAAGAATGGAACCATGAACCCTAAACTCTTAACCTTGAAACACTGTAGCGCTGAACCCTGGAACCCTAGAGCCCTGAACCCTAGAGCCATGAACCCTGATACTTTGAAATCAAAATCTCAAGCCCTAGAACCTAAACCCTCAAACCCTAAATCCTAAACCATGAACCTTGAACACTAGAACTCTCAACCTTGAAGCCCAACCCCTAAACCTTGGAATCCTGAACCCTAGAATCCTGAAACATTATCCTTGGAACACCCTAAACACTAACCCCTTTGAAAATGAAGCTTGAAACCTTAAACCCTAAACTTTGGAACCTAGAGCCCTTTGAACAGTGAACCTTGAACTTTGAACTATGAAACCCTTGAACCATGAACCCTTTTATCGTAAACCTTTGAACCCTAGACTCTAAACCTTTGTGTAACAACCCAACCTCTAGGGCTTAGCCAAACCCTTTTGGGCCGGCCCACGGACACTGGCACAACCAACCTTTGGGCTCACCAGGCCGCTGGCTACTCATAAGCATTTCGTCAAGGGCCTGACTAGTTCAATCCCTTTTCACGCTGCAGCGCTACTTGTGATTCGAACCCATGACCTCATGACTTTCTTTACCTTTCACCACCTGAGCTGCACGAAATGCTTATGAGTAGCCAGCGGCCTGGTGAGCCCAAATGTTGGTTGTGCCAGTGTCCGTGGGCCAGCCCAGAAGGGTTTGGCTAAGCCCCATGAGGTTGAGTTGTTACACTTGGAGCCCTGAACCTTGACCTAGAAATGTAAACAATAAACCTTGAACCTTGAAACTTTTAACCTTGAACCCTAAACCCTATAACCATGAAACCCTTAAACCTTGGATTCTTAAACTCTTCAACATTGAACTATATACCCTGAACCTTGAACATTGTACCTAGAAGTATGAACCATTAACCCTGAACCCCTGAATTTTGGAATCGAGAAACCCTGAAACCATAAAACCCTTAACCTGAACCCTATACACGTAACCCTGAAAACTTGGAACTCTGGAACCTTGGAACTCTAGAACCCTAAACTCTAGAATTGTATACCCTAAACTATGGATCCCTTGAACCCTAGATTATAGAACCCTTAACTTCTTGAACTCTGAACCATAAACCTTGGACCATAGAATCCCTTGAAACCTGATATCTGAACCTTGAAACTCTAAGACCATGAACCCTGAAACCTTAAACACTAGAACCTTGACCCTAAACCTTTGAACTATAGATTGTGGAGCCATATTACATAAACATTTAACCCTGGGACCCTAGAATCCCAGACCATGAACATTGGAATCCTGAACCTTTGAATCATAAATCATGAACTCTAGACCCATGAACCCTGAACCTTGTAACCCTTAACCATGGACCCTAGAACTCTAAACCCTAAACTTTGAACCTTGAAAACATTGAACCTTAAACCTTGAATCTTGGAAGCCTGAACCTTGGAACATTTGACCATGAAACCTTTGTTCATGAACCCTGGAACCCTAGAACACTCTACCATGGTACCTTGGGCCTTCGAAACCTAGAACCGTGAACCCAAAAAAATATGAACCCTGAACCCTAGAACCTTTGAATTATAAATCATGAACTCTAGACCCCTGAACCCTGAACCATGTAACCCTGAACCCTGAACCCTGAACCTTGGACCCTAGAACTCTAAACCCTAAACTTCGAACCCTGAAAACCTTGAACCCTAAACCTTGAATCTTGGAACCCTAAACCATGGAACATTTAACCATGGAACCTTTGTCCATGTACCGTGGAACCCTAGAACACCTTCCATGGAACCCAGGACAAAAACCTAGAACCTTGATCCTGAAAAATATGAACCTTGAACCATAGAACCTTGAACCCCTAAACCCTAGAATATGGAACCTCTGAACCCCAAACCCTGAATCCTAAACCTTAAACCTTTAAGCATAGAAGCATAAACCCTCAACAATCAAACCTTGAACCTTCAATCTTGAACCCTAGAACATTTAACCATGAACTCTCTACCCCGAAACCTTGAACCTTGAACCTTGAACTCTCTACCCCGAAACCTTGAACCTTGAACTTTGGAACCTTGAACCGTAAACTCTTAACTGTGAACCTTGGAAACTAGATCTCAAGATCTCAGAAACACAAAACCATGAACCAAAAGCAAAAATTCCTACAACTTAGGTACCGTAGAACCTTTAACCCTCGAACCAAAGACCTTGAAACTCTTAACTATAGAATGCTGGAACTCTGAACTCTGGAACCTTGAGCCCTCAAACCCTAAACTGTAACCATGAATCCTAGAACCAAAGAACCCTGCAACCTTGAACCTTTAACCTTGGAAACACGAACCATAAAACTTAAACCCTAAACCCTTAAAAGAGGAAGGATGAACTCTTAACCCAGCACCTTGAACCCATGGATCATAAAACTTGAACCATAAACCCTTAAACAATGGAAGCCTGAATTCTTAACCCAACACCTTGAACCCATCAATCCTAAAACTTGAACTCTTAAACTCTAAACTTTCGACCATAGAACACATTTAACCATCACCTCTAAACCACTCGACCTCGAAACAAAGAACACTTGAACCCTAAACCTTTGGAACATAAACCTTGAACCCTAGAACTCAGGAACTCTAGAACCCTTAACTCTAGAATCATGAACCCTAAAACCTTGAATTCTAGAACCCTAGAACTATGGAATCATGAACTCTAGACCCTAGAACCCTAGAACCCTAGAACCATAGAACCATGGAACCCTGTAACCCATGATGTTAAACCATGAACACTGAATTTTGAGAACAAATTAAACAATGAAGCCCTGAACCCAAAAATCTGATCCTCAAACCCTGAACCATAGAAGTATGGAATCATTAAACCCTAGAACCATGATGAAGGAAATCATATACCCTAAACTCTGAGTAGTGAACCTTGGAATCTTAAACCCTGAACTCTAAACCTTGAACCTTGAACCCTGGAACCATGAACTATAAATTCCAAACCTAAAACCTTGGATCTCTGAACCCTGAACTCTACACCCTAGAACCCTCAAACTATAAAAACCTCTTACCATGAAACCTGAAACCCTAAACCCATAACTCTAGCTCTTTTACCCTAAAACCTTCAACCTTAAATCCTAGAACCTAAACCCTTAACCTTAAACCTTGAACCCTAGAACCCTAAATCTTTGATTCTTGAACCCTAAACCTTGAACTCTTAAACATTAAACCCTAGAACCCTAAATTCTAAACAATTTAACCCTAAACCCTAGATCCTTAAAACCTGAACTTTGGATCCTACAACTCTTTGAAACCTAAACCGTGAACTTTTAACTCTAAAACACTTGAACCTCTAGAACCGTAAACCTTAAATCTTACATTTGAAAACCTTGAAACCCTAACCCTTAATCGTTGAACCCTTCAACCTTTGAACCTTGAAACTATGAAATCTTCAACAATGACCCAGAACCTTAAACCCTTGAACCTTATGTGTAACATCCCGTTTTTTATTTTTTTCTAAAAGCTTTTCATTTAAAATTCTCTTATCTTGCTTTTACATTTATTCTCATACATACATAGTGGAAGCTAACTTTATCAAATCATACATTCATAAGTCATTAAACATAAGTCACATTTTGTAAATATAAAACTTTACAAACGTTACATATTTGTAGTTCAAAATAACCATTTTATAAATCCTTTTCAAAATACATGTATTTTAGTGAGCTTACTCCACCGGTCAAAATCTCGCTTAACAACGGCAAGGCTTCACGGTAGACGCTCTCCTCCTCTTTCTTGATCAATCATCATGTAAAATTTCTTCAACATTCAAATCCTCACCTACATTGCAAAGTCTAACTAATGAGCTTAAAGCTCAGTAAGTAGTGTAAATAAAACATCAATGATGCATTACATGACATGATTTAAAACAATGCAAAACATTTCATTTTCGTGGTGTGGATCCGCCCCCCATATGACGTCCATCCACAAAACTCTATCTCATGGTTTGATTGACGTTAGGAGATGATAACGACCTACCGCACCACTCCATTGAGCTCACGGCAGCACTAGACCCATAGCCATTGCCGAGGGCGTCTTTATTTCTCCCATGTTGCATATTATTTCATTTTAATGGTGTGGATCCGCCCCCCATATGATGACCATCCACAAAACTTGATCTTAGGAGTTACATACATCGTTAGGAGATAACGACCTAGAACCCTAAACCCTATGGGTTGAACCCTAAACCATGAACCCTGAGACCACGAATCCTAGAACCCTAAACCATGAACCTCGAACCTTGAATGCTAGAACCTTGAACATTGGAACCATGAACCCTGTAACCTCGAAACCCTTATCTTTTAACCATGAACCCTGAACTGGAACCATGGGATAGTGAAACCCTAAGACCCTAAAACCTCAACCTTGAAACCAAACATCCTTGAACCCTGAACCTTGGAACTCTAAACCCTAACCCTTCAACTTTGGAAAACTAGAACCCCCTAAACCCTGAACCTCTATCCTTGAACGATGTAATTGTAGAGTTATCAAAACTTAGAACAATGATACGAGGAATCCTAAACCCTAATCCCTGAGCCGCAAATCATTAAAACCTCAAATGATGAAACCTTGAAACCATGAACCATGGAATCTTGCAACCCTTTGCGCTTAACCCTAAACCCTAGAAGCATCAACCCTAGACCCAAGTACCATTAATGGATATCCCTTAAACCTTATCTTGGAACCCATGAACAGCAGAATCTTTAACCCCGAATGATTGCACTCTAAAACCTAGAACCCTAAACCCTAATCCTGGATCATTGGAACCTATAATCCTAGAACCCTTAAACATTTGAACCTTGGAACCCTAAACCATTAATCTTGGACCCTAAAACCCCTTGAACCTGTAACCTTAAACCTTTACTCCTAGAAACCATGAACCCTAGAACCCTAATCTATAAAACTTAAACCCTTCGACCCTAAACCTCAGAATCCTAAACCATAAATCTAAGAACCTTTAATAACCAAAACCCTAAACCCTTAACCCTAGAACCCTAAACCTTGAAATGTGAACCTCATAATCCTAGAATCGTCAACCTTGGGATACTGAGCTCTTAACTTTGCACCCTGGAAACATTGAATCCATGAACAATATAACCTTGAACAATGAACCTTAGAAATTGGAACCCTAAACTTTTGGATCCTATAACCTTCTAAACCTTGAACCCTTGAACTCTGAGCACTAAACCTTGGATCACAAAAATCTTGGAACCCTTAAACCTTAAACCATGGAACCATAAATCCTACAACTATGAATCTTGAACCTTGAAAACCTTAATTTTGAACACTAAACCCTAGATCCTTGGAACCCTTGAACTCTGAACCTTGAAACCCATAACCCATAACCATAAATCTTAGAAACCTTGATCTTTGACCTTTGAACCCTTGACCTTGAAACCCTAAAAGCTGCCTAATCTTGAATCTTGCTTGAAATTTTAACCCTTGACCTAGAATCCCTGGAAATCTAGAATCATAGAGCCCTTGAATTGATGAACCCATGAATTATAAACCTTGGACACTAGAACCCCTTGAACCTTTAACCCTATAACCCTTGAACCCTAAATTGTGAACCTTAATCATTAAATCCTGAACATTGGAACCATGAACCTTGAACCATGGCCACCCTTGAACTCTGAATCTTGAACCATGGAACCCTTGAACCTTGAACCATGGAACCCTTGAACCCTTGAACCTTGAACCATGGAGGATTAAACCTTTAAGTTTGAACCTTAGAACCTCTTGAACCTAGTACCCCAAAATTTGAACCCTAAAACCTTTTCACTTTAGAAGCTTGAACTCTAAACCCTTCAACCTTAAACCTTAGAACCTCAAACTCTAGACCCCCAAAACCTCAACTCCTCAATTATAGGATTTAGGGTTTTGGGTCCATGGATGCAAGGTTTAGGGTTCCAGGGTTACATGGTTCATAGTTTCAACAATCATGGTTCCAAGGTTTAAGGTTCAAGGTTATACTGTTATAGGGTTACATGGTTTATGGTTCAATGTTCAGGAATCCAGGGTTCAAGTTCTAAGGTTTAGAAATTAGGGTTAAACGTAAAGGGTTCTAGGGTTAAAGGGTCAATGTTCCAAGGTTCCAAGGTTCCAAGGTTTTTTGGTTCTAGGGTTCCAGGTTTGGGGTTGGGTTAAGGGTTCTAGGTTTAATGGGTTCAAGGGTTCTATTATTCCAAGGTCTAAGTTTGATGGTTTAATGTTCAAGGGTTCTACTATTCCAAGGTTTAAGTTTGATGGTTTAATGTTCAAGGGTTCTACTATTCCAAGGTTTAGGGTTCAAGATTAGTGAAAGGTTCTAGTTTCTAACTTTTAAGGTTCTAGGGTTTAAGGTTTTGAAATTGAGGGTTCTTGATTAAGGGGTTTTAGGGGTTCTAAGGTCCAACGTTCAAGGTTTAAGGTTATAGAGTTTAGGATTCAAAGTTTTAGGGTCTGGGGTTCAAGGGTTCCAGAGTCTATGGGTTCAGAATTCTTGGGTCCAAAGGTTAAAGGTTGTAGGGTTCTAGGTTTTCGGTTCCAATTGTTTAGGGTTCAGGGTTCAATTTTAAAGATTTTAGGTTGTAGGGTTCATGGTTCTATGGTTCATGTTTTCAAGGTTCTAGTTGTCAAGGGTTCAAGGGGTTCTTGGGTCCAAGGTTAAGGGATCAAGGTCCAAGTTAAGGGTTCAGAGTTCAGGGTTCTAGGATTGAAGAATTAAAGTTCCAAGTTTTGAGTGTTCTAGGTTTAGGATTTCAAGGGTTTGAGGTTTCAGCGTTTGGGTATTTGTTCGATGGTTCAGGATTCTAGGTTTCCATGGTTCTAGGTTTCTAGGGTCCAGGGTTTAGGGTTCAAGAATCTAGGGTTTGAAGGTTCTGGGTTTTATTGGTTCAAGGGTTTAGGGTTCACGGGTTCAAGAGTTTAGGGTTCAGGGTTCTATAGTTTAAGGATTTCAAGTTTTGAAGTTTGGGGTCTAGAGTTCAGGGTTAATGATTACAAGGTTAATGGTTCCAAGGTTCAAGTGTTCTAGGGTTACAACGTTTAACTTGTTCAGGTATCTGGTTTCTAGGGTTCAAGATTTAAAGGTTCAGGTTGACGGTTTCAATATTCAAGATTCCAAGGTTAAAGGTTTCAAGTTAAAGAGTTGCTAGGCTATATGGTTCCATGGTTTAGCATTAAATGTTCAAATTACACCTTAGAATTAATGAATTGACAAATCAGAAACAATATTGGTATTTACCTAATTCCATTGTTTAGGGCTTAACATGAAGTTGATTTCTTCTATGGAATTTAATAGCTTAGAAGATGAAACTACACCAACAAGAATTTCTTGATTTAGAAACTTATAGAGAAAGTTATGTATCCTAGACCCTAAAGGTTGGAACAAATACTAGATTAGAATTTTATAACAAAGCAGTTTCTATGTTACAATAATATCATGACTTAAAAAAGCATAACAAGCAAACTGTTCTTCTACGAAGTTGTAGCATAAATCAATATAAGAATATTGATAGGTAGATCAATTCTATTGGACTTTTGGAAATGAAGATATTTTTATTTGAAGTTGGTGAAGGAAAATTGAAATATAGATTATGGGTTTTAAACGACGTTTGGTATTTCGTATATTTGACTATGTTAAACTTAGAATTTGAAGTTTAGGTCTTTTACAAAGTTACACGAGACTTTATTTATATGGAGACATTATTTATATGGTCAAACGTGCGAGGTCTTCTTCGACCATAAAAGCTTAAAGTATTTATTCTCCCAGAAAGAACTGAATAAGAGGCAAAGGAGGTTGCTTGAATTCATGAAAGACTATGATTTTTAGATCGTGTACCACCATTAAAGGCAAATATGGTCGCCAACGCCCTTGGTAGAAAATTGTCAACATGCCGGTGCAACTACAAAAGGAGGTGAAAAGATTTGAGCTTGGAATGGTTAAGGATCTAACTTCCAAGCTCATGTCTCTAACAATCAAACCTACCTTCTTGGAGAGAATTAAGGAAGCCCAACGGGATTATCCTCTATGTAGAAAGTCACTGGGGAAAGAATCGATTTACTCCAAACTGCATTGCTCTAAAGATGGCACATTGAAGTATAAAAACTTGCAATATATGCCAAAATATTCAACGCTAAGAATGGATATATTAATCGAGGCTCATTCTTTTGTATTCTCAATGCATCCGGGAAGCACAAAATGTATCAAGATTTAAGGCAGTAGTATTGGTGGCCAGGCATGAAAGAAGATGTAGTAAAACAAGTCGAATTATGCCATGTCTACCAACAGGTCAAGGCCGAACACCAAAGGCCTATCAGAATGTTGCCAAGTTTGCCAATCCTGGAATGGAAATGGGACCTCATAGCGATAGACTTCGTAATCAGATTGCAAACTACAACCAAGGGACATGACACTATATGGGTTGTTGTGGATAGGCTCACCAGAACGGCTCATTTCTTGTCAATTAAATTAAGCTCGGGTATGGATGAGTATGTAAAACTTTATATTCAAGAAGTTATTGTTAGCTTTAACTGTGATTAAAGTAAGCATTGTTTTTTTATGATGAACATTAATATATTGGATAATTGATTAACCATTAAAGAGAAGTTAATTTGAATAATGTCTATGAAATACCCTCATCGAAGGGTACCTTTTTTGTCTAACAAGTCGGTCGAGTTTTGCAGAAAATGTTAAGTCTGTTACAGGTTATGTCGATCGCCTATCAGTTATGTCGACCCATCCTTAGGCTGAGGATAAACTTATGTCGACCGGTTACCAAATATGTCGACCTATCTTCGGGAAGCAACATACTTATATTGACTGCTACGTTATATGTCGACCGATGAGTTAACCAGAGAAGAATGATATGTTGACCGCTAGAAGAATGTGTCGACCGCAAGATATTCAAGACAAGAAGCAACATGAAGTCGACCACGCTTCTACAAGTTACAAAAGCTTCACTTATGTCGACCGCTAAACTACTGTGTCGACCGCATACATGTCCAGAGGCTATATCCATGTCGACTGAAGCTCTTCCCAATGGCAACTCACTAAAACTTATGTCGACCGATCAAGAGCAGAAAGAAGAGATAACTTCCAACGGCTATTTCTTAATGTGTCTAAACGGCTATATCTATGTCGACCGATCCCGTACTTATGTCGACCGATCCAGCTTGCATAGAACGAAATCTATAAATAGCTGCTGAGATGCCGAATGAAGTGATGATTTTTTAGAGCAAAAAGAAAGCCGAATTGTTGCCAATTTTTAGAGAATCATTTCATTCACTCAATCTTTGTATTTCTATCTTGAATATTTTCTTGGTGATTGAGAGAGTCGGTTAGTAGTCGTAATCCTAGTATTACACTATGTGAGCAAAATTTGTAAGAGGGGTGACGCCTCTCCTAAAGAAGAGTCGCTGTAAAGGTTTGATTGACACCCGTAAGTCAATCGGAGTGAGCTCAAAGAATTGAGCGGGAAGAATCTTCAAGGAGATATTCAAGACGTAGGCAAGGTTGGCCGAACGGCGTTAACAATCTGGTGTCAATCTCTCTCTCTCTCTCAACTCTATTAAGTTGTTTATCTTTTCTGCATTAGAGTTTTAGATTGACTAAACCATACGCACGAATTTGATTAAAGTTTAATCATCGGAGAAAAATTTTATTAATCTAATTCACCCCCCTCTTAGGTTAATCTCGATCCTACAGTTATAAGGCTACACGGAGTTCCGGTGTCCATAGTTTTGGATTGAGATCCAAAATTCACCTCCAAATTTTGGAAGAGTTTACAAAAAAGAAATGGGAACCGAGTTATGCCTAAGCACAACATTTTATCCCAAAGTCGACGGCCAAATAAAGAAAATGTTTCAGATCCTCGAGGATATGTTAAGGGCATGCGTATTGGAATTCCAAGTGTCGTGGAACAAGCTGCTACCCTTAGTGGAATTCACATACAACAACATCTACCAATCTACGATTGGAATGGCGCCCTACGAAGCTTTATATGGCCGGATGTGCAGGTCGCCATTATACTGGACGAAGTCGAAGAAGCCCAATTCTACGATCCTGACATCATACAGCAAACCAAGGATCAAGTAAGAGTGATCATGAAAGAACATGTAGAGGACGTATAGCTCCATATGGCTAATGTGATCACGATGCCCGTCCTTGGGCAGAAGGTTCTAAGTGATAATGTAATGGACTAACCATGCCGTAATATTCAGGTCACTTGCTTTCGGTTTGTAAGGCACATTATCGCAATCTCTAGCAACAAATTTCAAAAAATCTCTATAGTCGGAGCACTGAACCATGGAGGGCTCCTTCCCTTGCTCATAATATCTGTCGGTAAACTCATTGACATGACAGTCTAACATCGAATTCAAGGCCGAAACAATGATCTTGATATGTTTACCATAGGTAAAACTCTTACGAGTAAACGGTTGTGGGATTGAATGCAAATTAGCATAAAATCGGCGAATAGCCTCTTCATGGTATCGATTCCTAAGTCCAAACAAGGTAGTTAATCCTAAATAATCACAGTACTCAGAAATATCGATGCATGTAATATTCATGTGTTGATAAACTCTACTCAAGATAAGTAGTTTGGATTAGATGTGTTGGAGATACCTTTCTTGAGCAGAATCATTGCAGAACAGATGTTTGTCAACGGCCAGAGGTGGTGTAGTTAGAGGTTGAGCAGATTTAGACTTGATTGTTCGTTTTCTCTTCGGAGGAGGTTGAGAGGCTGAAGCCATAGCAATTAGAGAGGCAAGTAGGGATGAGCAGAGGGTGTCGCCGGAGAATGCACGATAGAAATGAGGGTTGTCGGAAAATTACCAAAGAATACACGAGAGAGATGTCGCGAGAGAGAGATGTCGCGAGAGAAAGATAAATTGAGTTTTAGGGCTGAAAATCGCAAACTTGTATTTTTTTTAATCTGGCAAACAATAGAGATATTGGTCGACTGGTCCAATGATTGTGTTTACCGCTGTGACGGCAGACTGTAGAACAGAAATGGTGCTTTTAAGCATCATCAAAACAAATTACACCCAACCTAACTCTAATGCAACCAAAGGTCTTTTCATCTAGAGGTTTAGTAAAGATGTCAGCTAATTGATCACAAGAATTCACAAATTCTAAAATGACATCACATCTTTAGACATGATCTTTGATGAAGTGATATCTAATTTCTATATGTTTAGTTCTAGAATGTAAGATAGAATTTTTGGTGATGTTTATTGCACTAGTGTTGTCACACCTTATTGGAGTCTTATAAAATGAAACGTTATAGTCTTCTAAGGTGTGCTTCATCCAAAGAATTTGTGCACAACAACTACTAGCCACAATATATTTGCTTTCGGCGGTTGAGAGTCCCACAGAGTTTTGTTTCTTAAAAAACCATGATACTAAAGATTGTCCTAAGAATTGACATATGTCACTGGTACTCTTCCTATCCACAAGGCTCCCGGCATAATCCGAATTCAAATATCCAATTAAATCAAAGAAAGTACCCTTAGGATACCATAATCCTAAATCAAGTGTCCCACTAAAGTATTTGAATATTCTTTTAACAACATTCAAGTGAGATTCCTTAGGAGAGGCTTGGAATCTATTAGAAAGACAAACACTAAAGAGAATGTCGGATCTACTTGTGGTTAGATATAACAATGAACCTATCATACCATGAAATTTCTTAATATCCACATCTTTTCCACCTTCATCCTTATCCAATTTGGTTGTGGCACTCATAGGAGTCCTAGAGGATTTGCAAGAGTCCATACTGAATCTTTTGGGCAATCCTTGATATATTTTCTTGGCAAATGAAAGTTCCTTCTAAGGATGTCTAATTTGAAGACCTTAGAAGAATTTAAGCTCCCCATCATGCTCATTTTAAATTCATCTTGCATAACTGAAGCAAAGCTATCACAAAGATTTTTGTTGGAGGCTCCAAAGATAATATCGTCTACATAGATTTGGACAAGGAGCAAATCATCACCAACATGTTTAGTGAAGAGAGTTGAGTCAATTTTTCCCATTTTGAACTTTCTATCCAAGAGAAAGTTCTTCAACCAATCGTACCAAACTCGAGGAGCCTACTTAAGATCATAGAGTGCTTTATGAAGTTTATAAACATGGTCTCACTTATCAAAGGACTCAAAACCTATCGGTTGTTTTACATAGACTTCTTCCAAAATATATCCAATAAGGAATGCACTCTTAACGTACATTTGAAATAGAGTGAAGTCTTTCTAGCAAGCATAGGCAAGAAGCATGCAAATTGACTCCATTCGGGCCACGGGTGAAAAAGTTTCCTAAACATCTATACATTCTTCTTGATTATAACCTTTTGCAACTAATCTTGCCTTGTTTTTAATGACAACTCCATGTTCATCTTGTTTATTCTTGAATACCCATTAGTTCCAATGATGATGTGATCATTAGATCTAGGAACTAACTCCCATACTTGGTTTCTCTCCAATTGATTTCTGTTCATCGCGTGACCATTATCCAATTTTTGTCCTTTATGGCATCATCAAACTTCTTAGGCTCTACTTGAGACATGAATGCGACATTGGCAAATAGATTCCTAAGAGAGGCTCTAGTTTTAACACCTAATGATGGATAACCTACCACATCTTCTAATGGATGTGTTTTAGAATATTTCAACTCTCTAGAAATGGCTCTCTGGTTCGATTCTAGAGATTTTGTTGGATTTTCAGATATAGTATCCTCAAGTGTCTCTTTCCCATTTTTAGCTAAAGTCAAAGAATCTAGATCTTTTAAGAGCTCATCACTTTTGTCCATATTACTTAATAAAGGAGGGTATTCATCAAAAGTGACATACATTGATTCTTCAACTACTAGAGTTCTCTTGTTGAACACCCTATAGGCTTTGCTAGACAATGAATATCCTAGAAAAATTCCAAGGTCGGTTTTTTAGTTTAATTTTCCTAGATTATCCTTGGTATTCAAGATATAGCATTTGCATCCAAAGTGCCTAAAGTATTTGATATTTGGGGTTTTGCCCGTCAAAAGCTCATAAGGGGTAAAATTGGACGAAATAATACTCGATTAATTGTATAACAAGTCGTGCCAATAGCTTCAGCCCACAAATACTTAGGAAGAGCATTTTCATTAAGCATGGTTCTAGATAGCTCTTGCAAAGACCTATTCTTTCTTTCAACAACTCCATTTTGGTGAGGAGTCCTAGGGGCAGAGAAGTTGTGATTGATACCATTCTTAAGACATAAGAGTTCAAATCTCTCATTTTCAAATTCTCCTCCATGATCACTCCTAATAGCTACAATGGAGAGGCCCTTTTCATTTTGAACTCTCTTCCTAAAAGATGAGAAAGTCTCGTATGTCTCGTTCTTAGATCTAAGGAAGAATACCCAAGAGAATCTTGAGAAATCATCAACAATCACAAAAGCATAGTGTTTGCCACCTAGGCTTGCTAGTTTGGAAGGACCAAAGAGATCCATGTGAAGAAGTTGAAGAGGTTTAGAGGAAGACACAATGCTTTTTAAAGCAAATGAACTTTTTGTTTGCTTCCCCATTTAACATCCATCACAAGATTTATCCTTCTCAAAAGATATTCTTGGAAGGCCCCTAACAAGATTTTTCTTTGAGATTCTAGCTAAGGTATTCATGCTAACGTGGCCTAGTCTCCTATGTCATGACCAACTATCAACAGAGGAATTTGCACTAAAGCATTTTTTATCAAAACAAACAACATTATCCATAATCAATGGTATAAACATTTTCAGATCTTGAAGAAAATTTTCTGAAAAAGGGGAGGAAGAGTACCGATGTTTCCAATGTCAATTATCTTCCTTTTTTTACTACCCCCGAAAGATATGATTCATTTCTTTTGCTTAATTAAAGTGAACTTAGATGGATCACCCGCCATATGTCTCGAACACCCACTATCGAGAAACCAAAGGTCTTTCACAGGCCAAACACCCACCTACACAACAGATCAAACAAGTTTCTTAGGTACCCAAACCAATTTGGGTCCTAGAGGGTTAGCATTAGTTCCTTTAGGAACCCACTTCTCGACACTCTTAGATCTTCTTACATTTGAACTTAAATGACAAGTAAAAGATTGATGTCCTATTTTATTACATTTATAGCATGGACTAGATTTCACAAAGAAATTCTTATATGTCTTTTTCTTCATATGTGATTCATAACCTAATTCAGCTTTGTCAAATGTTACTCTTTGGCTTCCGAGAAGCATGTTCAAGTTTTTACTAACATTGGTAAACTTGAGAATAACATTGTTCGAATCTAAATGTTTCCTTTTTAGCTCTTTTACTTCATCGTGCAATAAGGTGTGTGATTTATCACGTTTTTCTAATAAATCAATATAATCCTTTTTCAATTTTTTGTGTTTAGCCTTAAGCATGTTGAAATCATCGAGCAAGATATTGAAGGCACTCATCATGTCATCATCATCATTATCAAAATCACTAGATGAGTCATGCACCTTATTTTCTTTGGCCATAAAGCACATGTGTGCTATCTCTTCATCATCAGATAAGCTTTCACTTTCACTATCGTTCCACGTAGCTTTCATAGCTTTCTTCTTGTGAGGCTTGTAGGGCTTCTTGATTTTAGGGAAATTTGACTTGTAGTGTCCCATTTTTCCACACTCAAAGGAAGTGATATCTTCTTTTTTTTCATCGGTTGGTTTATCACTCTTTGAGGTTCGGTTTCGCTTCATCATTTTCTTTTGGAGGAATTTGTTGAATCGCCTTGTCATGAGAGCAATTTCATCATCCTCTTCCCCACTTTCAGTTTCTTCTTGTTTGCTTGAGGAAGCGTTGAGGGCAATATCCTTCTTCTTGCATATCTCCTTCTCTTTCTGTGCTTTCTTCTCGTTGGCCTGTATGGTCAATTCATGGACCATCAATGATCCTTTGAGTTCTTCAAGCTTTAGAACTTTAAGGTCCTTGGCTTCTTGAATTGCAGTCATTTTGGACTACCAAGCAGGAGGTAACACTCTAAGGACTTTTATCACACATTCCTCCTCTGTATATACCTTACCAATAACCTTCAAGCTATTGATCAAGTTAGTAAAGCTAGTGTACATGCAACTAATAGATTCACTACTTTCTATAATGAACAATTCACTCTCATGAACAAGCAAATTAACCTTACTTTCTTTTACTTAGTTAGTACCTTCATGAGTTACTTCTAGTAAGCGTCGTATATCTCTAGCATTTTCGCACCCTTGATTCTATTAAATTCATTACTAGTGAGTGCACAATATAACGTTTTCATAGCTTTGGCATTTAGACTTACATTCCTTAAATCTTGATCATTATACTCATTTCTAGACTAAGGCACCCTTACTTCATTTTCTATTTTTGTGGGTACGAATGGTCCATCTTCTATAACATTCCAAATACTAAAGTCCATTGCTTAAATAAAGATTTTCATTCTAGTTTTTTGATAGACATAGTTATTTCCATCAAATAAGGGTGGTCTAGTTGTAGATTGACCTTCAGAGTTTGTGTTATTCATATTAAAGGCCATAATGTTATCTCAGTAGTTATAGGTTAATCAATTCCAGATTCCTGCTCAGATACCAATTGAAGGATCGAGATTAACCTAAGTAGGGGGGTGAATTAGGTTATTAAATTTTACATCAAAACTTAACCAAAATTCGTGTGATTAACTTGGTCAATTTAAAACTCTAATGCGGAAAAGATAAACAATCAAGTAAGAGTTTAGAGATAAAGGAATTGACACCGGGTTGTTAATGTCATTTGACTAAGCTTGCCTACATCTGTGCTCCAAGGTACTTCCTTGAATTCTTCACGCTTAAACTTTTGAGCTCACACTGATAGACATACGGGTGTCAACCAAACCTTTTGACTCTTCTTTATCAGAGGCGCCACGCCTTTATAATTTTGCTCTATTACAATGATTATGGTTTGGAACCAACTCTCTCAATCACAAACAAGAATACTCAAATGCAAATACAAGACTTGAGAGAATGAGAGATTTCTAGAATGATTTTGGCAACACTTCGGCGTGTTTTTCTCTCTTAAAAAACTGACCCTTCATTTGGCTTTTCATCAACTATTTATAGATTTCCTTCTATCAGCATTGGGCGGTCGACATAAGTACGAGAGCGGTCAACATAGATATAGCCGTTTAGACACGTTGGAAATTATCCATTGGAAGTTTTTCTTTTGTGTCTTCACTGAGCAGTCAACAGAAACTTTGAGCAGTCGATATAAGTTTTGTTGATCTACCTTTGGAAAGACACAAGATCCGTCTCTGGAAGAATGCATCAGTCGATATATATGTGAGCGGTCGACATAACGTGCAACTTTAGGAATATCTTTGGTCGACAGACGTCAAGCTTCTGGAGAGGCATCAGTCGGCATTGTATGTGAGCGGTCGACATAAGTATTGCTTCTGGCAATAGAGTGGTCGACACAAGCTTCAAGCGGTCGACATACACATAGCTTCTTGATTAGCTTTGGTCGACATAGTATGTGAGTTGTCGACATACGTGTTGCTTCTGGCTATAGAGTGGTCGACACAAACTTTAAGCATTTGACATACGTATAGCTTCTAGAATAGCTTCGGTCGACATAATATGTGAGTGGTCGACATACGTGTTGCTTCTGGCTATAGAGCGGTCGACACAAGCTTCAAGCGGTCGACACAACCTGTGTAAAAACTGAGAATTCTACGTCACTTGGGCAACTTGTTAGACATTAACTTGTACCTTTTGGTGAGGGTATATCACACGAAAGCATCATCATCATATTCAATTTAGCTTTTGTCTAAGGTTTGACAAACAATAATCATGAAAAAACAATAGGTTACTTTAAATATCTTTAAAGCCAACAAACCGGATTATAGAATTATGGGTTTTGAACGATGTTTAGTATTTCGTATATTTGACTATGTTAAACTTATAGTTTGAAGTTTAAGTCATCTTCAAAGTTACATGAGACTTTATAAGGAAAATATGAGTTTTTGAATTATTGAAATCCGAGTTGTGGAACGAAGGTTATGAAAATTTTCAAAGGGGTCACCCCTTGAAACTCTCAAGTTTTATTAATCGTAAACGTTGAACCTCGTACCCTAGAACACTGGAACCTAGGATCACTAAACCATGGAACCCTTAATCCTAAAAATAAACCCTGAACCTTGGTAACTTAGAACCTTGGAAAGATGGAACATTTGAACACTGAACCCTTATTCCTAGAACCCTTAACCTTGAACCATGAGACCCCATAACCCTAACCGTGGAACCCTTAAAACCTTGAACATTAAACACTAAAAACTTGAACCTTTAAACCTTAAACCTTGAACATTGAACAATTAAACTGACAAGCTTCAAGAAAGGTGAGGGGAAAACGAAGTTGGTTTGGATAAAAATGAATAAGAAAAAATAGGCCGAAAATGGGTGATATTGAAACGAGAAGTTCTCGAGTTGCATATGGAGTTTGGAACTGAGATTTGGAGGGATGCGTTTTGAATGAGGGAGGAGCTTAACCTCCAAAAAATGAGGGTGAAAGCTTTGGGGAAACGAAAGTTGTGCAGAGGGAAGTCTCGGGTGCTAAAAAGGTTGTTATCGGAGGAAGAATGGGGGATGGCTGGAAAATGTGAGTTACCGGAGTGGTGGAGATGAGCTATGGGGATTACACGCTTACCCTAGGAGCACGGGGATGTGGTTGAAGTTGTGTAGCAAGGCCTAGCTTTCCCTATCTCAGAAGGGAAGCCAAAACCTAAGAGAACCTCTTGTAAGTCGTCGGATGTTACTCACCGGAGAGCCGAGTCTTGGTTGCCAAAAAATCCACAGCCAAGGAGAGAAAATGCCAACCACTTTTTTTATTCAAATTCAACTGACTACAATGCTAGGTGATGGAGAGTTTTTATCTCCAATGCATGGGAGATGAGAGCTCTATTCGGGTGGCATACACTTGCTTACCCGATTTGGAGTGGCACAAAAAGAGAGGGGGAAAGGACCGCCCAAACATTACCGAAAAAGGGGGAACCAAAGTGGAGGTGTTCCCCAAATTTGGTTTTCTCCTTTGGCTACCAACCGAGAGCCTCTCTTGACCAAAAAGGAAACCCACTCTAAACTCATGCAAAAGATAAAACTCACACCACACCCATGGAAACCCATGACTTACCCATGGAAACCCATGACTTACCCATGGAAACCCATGGGAAACCCATTTTCCAACCCTAACCCTAAAAGGAAGTTGGTAAAGCTGAAACAAACACATTCAAAAGGCTGAGAGTCAGACGTACTTATCCCTTGGAATTGGGCTTGGACTAATGTCTTGAGCCTTGTGGACTTCAAAAGAGGAAAATGTTCTTACCGGGTAGCTTTCTGGCACTGGACTCTCTGTAATGGCTTTGGTTGACTAAGAAAACGAAGTCCAATTTTGATGTTTCAGCCCTCTATGGAAAGCTTGTAACGTTGGCTGCATTTCTATAGAAGACGTCATTTTGATATAAGTCTAGGAAGATCTTCAAAAAGGTCCAAACATATTTGGGGGTCCAACTGAGCCGAATCCAAAACGTGGTCCCCATGTTTGGTTGCTTTGACAACTAACATGTAACAACCCTCATTTCTATTTTAGAATTTAGTGACTTTAAGATGGAAATGGTTAAGATTTGTCTTTTGAATGTTGGGTAGTTATGGAGGAACTTAAGTATTGTGGATGTTAGCAATCTCGTAGGTTGAAGGTGATGAAGAAAAGAAGGTTTAAAGGGTATAAGTAATGACATTATTCGGAAAGGTTAGAAAATCTTCTAAGTATTTAAAAATACTTTTGGTCGACCCCAAGATCAAGGAGGGGTCGACACAATGAATATTCTGTTGGGGTGTATCGCACCATACACCGACCCAAGTGCTTTGGGTTTGTTTGGTGCTTGATTGACGTTGTTTGATGCTTATGTATTATCTATCATAAGTCAAGTTTACTAGGAATGTTTATTATGGTTGCCTTTGGAGATGTTTGATATGATGTTGCTTGTACTTAAATTATGTTACCATGTCATGCATATGTACGATCATGTCCATGCATCATGTTTTATGAAAGATACGAAAATGTTTTCCCATGCATGTTTTTAAAATGTCACCCAACGGAATGAAGGTGGTATGTGACTCATCCAATGCATAAATGTATGTAAAGTCAAGATCAAGTTATGGGAGAAGGTGGAATTGGCTGCCTCATGGAGGCCATATGGTGCCTATTCACCTTCATATGATGTGACGCCCACACATGTCAAGTCAAGTCAAGACAACAATAAAGAACGAAATGAATGTGCATGTTTTCCAAGATACGTCATGCTCATGTTAGGCAGATAGGCTCATTCGATTACTTACTGAGCTTTAGGCTCATAGATTATGCTTTATGATGTAGGTGATGAAGATGAAGGTGAGAGACCTAGCCCTCCCTGTTTAATGTAACAATCATGCTGTGGAGGAGGCAGATCCGGTGCGGGAAGCTTGAATCGTTAAGTGCCGACCGGTGGGGATGTTAAGATGTAAATTTAAAGCATTTTGGAGTGTTTATCTTTGAACAATGATGTGTTTTAAAAGTTTCTTTGTTAAACGATGCTCTATAAAATATTTATCATGTATATTACATGTTTTGATTTAACTATGTGATATATAAGCTTTGCGGTATTTCATTTGATGATATTTTGATTATCAATGCCTTATTTCAAGTAAATGTTGGGTTTACTACTGTAACATCCCGTTTTTCTTTACTTAAAAGTAATTGCGGTAAAAATTTTCTTTCTTTAAAAATTTTCCTCTTAAATTATTTTTAATGAAAACACAGCGGAAAAATTTAATTATAAATTGTATAGTAAACCCGACATTTGCTTAAAATAAAACGTTGTAATCAAAATATCATCAAGTGAGATACCGCAAAACTCATATATCACATAGTTTAATCAAAACATGTAATATACATAATCATTATTTTATATAGCATCATTCGTCAACATTAAACTTTTAAAAAACATATCCTTGTTCAAAAATAAACACTCTAAAATACTTAATTTACATCTTGACGTTCCCACCGGTCGGCACTTAACGATTCAAGCTTTCCGCACCGGATCCACCTCCTCCACAGCATGGTTGTTACATTAAACAGGGAGGGCTAGGTCCCTCACCCTCATCATCATCACCTACATCACAAAGCATAATCTATGAGCCTAAAGCTCAGTAAGAAATCTCATAAACTTACATGCCTAACATACTCATGCTTTCGTGAAAACATACAATTCATTTCGTTCTTTAACGTTCTCGTTTACTTAACCTGGCTTTCCACCCCGTGACAGCCCTGACCACAAACCCCACCAGGTAGCCCCCAGGCCCTCTCGACCCGGAAAGCACAGGCCCTCACGACCCGGAAAGCTCAGGCCCTCTCGACCCGGCTTTCACCTGTGTGCCCTGATCAACAGCTCCACCCCGTGGTTCCACCAAGGTCCATTACATTCTCGGGTACCACCCCGTGGCATCACCTAGCCCTCTCGACCAAGCTTACC
>QAOC01029212.1:119808-149148 GCA_003255005.1 Begonia fuchsioides | reverse complement strand
TCAAGACAACCACGGTCCACTTTCGAACCAACCGATCTTCCGACCATGAATCACGGACATGGACTTCTCCAAAGTCAACATGAAGCGTTTGATCAATCCAAAGGCCGAAAGCTTCCTTCTTTTTAGTAAATTAGTTCAACTTTATTTCTTTAAGTATTGTAATCGTTTTCATTGTTCAATAGAGAGAATTTTAGTAAAAATTGTGCAAAGCACCTTCTTCCCGAAAGGATCGAAGCTCCCTCTCGATAACTCCCCTCCGGTGAGTCATATCCGGCCGAGCGTTATCAACCCTCGAGTGTTCATCGGTGAGTCATATCCGAGAAGACATTCAAGGTCTACCGAGTTCAATACTTTGATCGCTCAAGTATTGAATTGCCTTCATCCATCTCTTTTCACCATCTTCATCCCCGAGCCTTCAAACCCTTCCACAAGCCGATTCCGGTCCACATTATCGCCACCGAGTCATCTCCATAAACCACCGAGCCATTACACTATTTCCGCCACCAAACCTCATTATTTCCATCACAATACGCTTCTGCAAACCCCGTTCTAAATCGGCCCGAGCCAATTTGCCGATCGCCGTACACGCGACCCTCCCGGTTACGTGAAAAGCGACAAGTCCGACCTAGTGTGTGCGATCCTGGTGTCCGTTGCACACCACTCTCGACCCGGAAAGCACAGGCCCTCACGATCCGAAAAGCTCAGGCCCTCTCGACCCGGCTTTCACCTGTGTGCCCTGATCAAAAGCTCCACCCCGTGGTTCCACCAAGGTCCATTACATTCTCGGGTACCACCCCGTGGCATCACCTAGCCCTCTCAACCAAGCTTACCACTCCGTGGCTTCATCCCATTGTTTCAACTTTACATACATTAATGCATCGAATGCCGGAGATGTCTCATACAATCCTGACATCTGGTTGGGTGACATTTTGAAAACATGCATGGAAAACATTTTCGTTCTTTTCTTAAAACATGATGCATGGACATGATTCATACATATGCATGACGTAGTAACATATTTTAAGTGCAAGCAACATATCATATCATACATCTCCAAAGGCAACCTTAATAAACATTCCTAGTAAACTTGACTTATGATAGATAATACATAAACATCAAACAATGTCAATCAAGCACCAATCAAACCCAAAGCACTTGGGTCGGTGTACGGTGCAATACACCCCAACAAAATGTCTAAGAAATCAAACATATTATCCAAATGCCCTATCTTTTGTGATGTAGTCCCACAAGGGGCCAAACGCATGCAATAATTTCTTACCTTAAGTCCTTAGCTTTATTGAAAAACTCGATCAATATGTTGCTGCGCTTGAAAACCTAAAATGCAAGTAACATAATCCATTAACTTCAAGTGTTAATCCATTAACTTCAATCAACCATAACTTCTTCGATAATGGTCCATTCCTGATGCTTAAGGCGTCAAATTGTTTCTTAAGTAGTCTACTATAACTTCTTAGAAGACATCAAATTTAGAAAACTTAAGCATGTCGAGTTATGTCGACAAAACAAAGGGCCTTCACTGTTTGAACAAAGATTGTGTCGACATAAACCATCTGAGGTCGACATAGCTTAGCATATTGTGTCGACCGCTTATTCGTGTGGTCGACCGATTCACTTACAGAGAGTTACTTTGTGTCGACCGCTCATTCGTGCGGTCGACCAGTGCTCTTCCGTCCACTAACTTGTAAAATCCTTAACTTTCTCTACACAGCTCCAATTTGAGTAATTCAAACGGCTGTGGATTAATCTAAAGGTCTACTATAAGTCTTATAAAGAACATAAACTCATATTCATACTACAATTCGACCGAATCTCAAAAACTCTAAACCTATTTGTAAATAACTAATTTTCTAACCTCCTACTTGAAATCCTTCATTTTTATCCCCCCAACCAAACCAATACCACCATTTTATCTTTACTAAACTTAGAGGAACTTAAGAGGGTATAAAAGATTACCTTGAACTTCAGCCTTCACGAAATAATCAAGCTCTCCACTTCACTTCTCTTGAAACCTCTTACTTTCTCACTCAATCATAACCTATCCTCGCTCTTTTCTCTCACAGTTCTTCTTTTCTATCTCAAGCTCACTCTCTCTTGATCAAGGCATGAAACTCAGAGAGAAAAATGGAAGAAATCGTGGATGGAAGAAAGAGTGGCAACCCATGCCTCTTTTATGTCATTTATTAAACAAAATCAATCTTCCTCCTACATCCACCAATAACACTTCTCCAAGTTTTTGGTTGACCATGCCTTAAACTTTGTAATTAAACCATATCAAGATGCCTCTCACGTCCATTCATCAGAATCCTCCACGTTTCGGCTGACTTTTCAACACCATGTATGTTTATGTCGACATAAAGTTCAAATCGGTCGACATAATCCATTTTCGAGAGTCATTTTTGTCAGCCAAAAGTGTTCCCCGAGCAACTTGTGTCTACCCCTCTTAAATCATAGGGTCGACCGAAACTACACTTTGTGTCGACCCCTCCAAATTCTTGGGGTCGACCGAAAGTGTCAATTGTGTCGACCCCTCTTAAATCTTGGGGTCGACCGAAACTACATTTTGTGTCGACCCCGACATAAACACCAAATTGTGTCGACCCCTCCAAATTCCTGGGGTCGACCGAAAGTGTTAATTGTGTCGACCCCTCCCAAATCTTGGGGTCGACCGAAAGTGTTAATTGTGTCGACCCCTCCCAAATCTTGGGGTCAACTGAAGAAAATGAGCCGTGACGTTCAAGTCATTGGCTTTTGGTTTAGGGGGAAGGTGAGTATCAGGATTTTTCACAACAGAGCGAAGAAAATGAGTGTATGCACCAGTTTTGACACAAGGAGACTCGGTGAAAGACTCGTAGTAGCGAGGGGCTCTCTCGTTGTTTGTACAGTTCAATATCTCGTTGAGATTACGAGACGTGATAGTTATGCGTTTTCCGTACACATAATTAGACACTTGTAAAGGGTTTGGTGAAAATGAAAAATTGGCATAAAACATACGAATTGAGGTTTCGTATTACAGACCCCAGAATTTAAACAGCTCGGACAAATCAACACGATTGAATAACTCGTGTATCGGTAAGTTACGGATGGAATTTGGTTCGAAAACACAGCTTGGAATAATGGACTTGCCTTGGAAATCAGATAAAAATTTTTGTTGACATTCTAAATCAACATACAAATGAGAATCGAACAATGGCCCTACAATAGGTTCCTCCGGAATCGAAACGGAGGAACCCTTTGATTTTTTGGAAACTTTGCATTTTTTGGTACAAGAGGTTGATGCCATTTCAAATAACCTAGACAAAGAAAATAATAAATATAAACATCTAACCTCCTAAAACATATGTAAATTCACAAATGTGTAAAATTGAACAAGGGCCCGTGATAGTTACCTAAATATGCGGTCAACACCTTCTTCTTTGCGGTCGACACGTTACAATCTTTTGTTGGAGCTGCGGTCGACACCTTTGAGGTTGTGGTCGACACTGGAATTGCGATTGCTGGTGATGCGGTCGACCCCTTAGTGTATATTCGGTCGACACCTACGCTGAAAGTGCTGTTTCCAGGAAATGAGAAGATGAATGCGGAGAAAACGAAGGGGCTCGGTAAAGGGAGGAGGAAGAGAAGTGATACTTACCGCTACACTTGATGATTCGGCACACACGAGGGTGTCGGAAGTCAGAAATCAGACAGGCATGCGGTCGACACGTGCAAAACGTTAAGAGTCGAAACCGTCGCCGTCGGGGGTTTAATACGCGGCTCTGCACCGAGTTACGGTCGACGCCTTCTCCTGCGGTCGACACCATAATACACTCTTGAATGAGTTGCGGTTGACACCTTCTCATGTGGTCGACACCATAATGCGCTCTGGATTGAGTTGCGGTCGACACCTTCTCATGTGGTCGACATCATAATGCGCTCTAGACTGAGCTTTGGTCGACACCTTCTAAAGCGGTCGACACCATAATGCGCTCTGGAATGAGTTGAGGTTGACACTGTTGGCTTCGGTCGACACCTACAATGTACTGGAGAATGTGCAGTCGGCACCTTCGTATATATGCGGTTGACACTGCAACTATGCATGTCGACACTTTTTACGCATGCGGTCGACACTTACTTTTACTTTAACGGAAAGAATTGATTTCATTAGAAAGTGAGTAACATAAAGTGCAAATGTTATCGTCAACAACCAATCACAAATGTACAACATTACACGAAATTAAAAAGTTCTTCAACTCCTAATGTACAACGTCACAGCTAGTCTTTGAATTCCAAGTTCTTGAACTCCTCTACAACTTCATCATCTCGTTGTTGGTCCCTTGTGACTGCGTCGCTCCAGTCCTTCATGCAAATGAGTGCTTCCACGAGCTCCGGTGCCAGACGTCCCCGTCGATCGTCGTACACGCATCCACCTACACTAAAAGCCGACTCGAAAGCTAAAGTTGAGATAGGCGGTGTTAGTAAATCTCGTGTCATGTTCGAGAGCACGGGATACATGGCTGCGTTGGATTTCCACCAACTCAATATGTCGAATGCCTCATCTCGAGAAATTGGAACTCGAGTCTCCAGATAAACGTCGAGTTCACTCTTATTGAAAGCAAACGAATCCACATCGCTTTCTAGTTGGGCGTCAATGGCATCCATAGCATTTAGTGGTCTTCCAAAACTGGAACTACCACCGGACGTCGATGCCACATCAGACGCACTATGAGTACGGGCACCGGAAAATCTAGCTTAGTAACTACCAAAAAAGCAGCAAGGTCACTATGCAATGTGTTTGGATTGCATACGGGGGCGAAACCTAGGTTCTCCAAAATTTTATCAAGCACCAACTTCGTGCCCTTAATTTTATATTTCAGATGCATAATACTAGCAAACATGCGTTGGGAGAAGTTGAAGAGTTTCCTAAATTTAAATCAAATCGTAACAGTTTCTAGTCTTAATAGGGAAAAACACCAAAAGTCTTTAGTTTGTTTTTTTTATTATTAATAGTCCTGTAATCCCTCATTTTCAGAAGCGAACATCTTCATTTCTTTTTTTTGTTTTCTTCTCCCGACAATCATCCCTGTGTAGGACGAGCTTTGATTTAGGGGACGAATCGTTTCCCTCATTCTGAATATCGTTTCCTTCATTCTGGTATCAGAGCCTTACGGTTGTGTATGCCCAAGTTTATCCGCTACGAATCTATGGCGATGGTAGCTCAAGCTGCGGCGGCAAGAGAGGGCGGCGGTGTGTCGTTCCAGTACCCACAGTTGACGGCAACAAACTATACCACCTGGGCTATTAAGGTGGAAGCTCTATTGGATGCTCAAGGCCTTTGGGAGGCGGTGACTCCGGCGGAGAACACGGAAATGGAAACGAAGAAGGACAAGATGGCGAGGGCACAACTGCTTCAAACGCTTCCGGAGGATATTTTGTTGCAGGTTGCAACAAAGAGAACTGCGAAGGAGTTTTGGGATAGCCTTAAGACAAGATTTGTCGGGGCTGATCGCGTCAAGTCGGCAACCTTGAAAGGGGAATTCGACAAGTTACAGATGAAGGATGGCGACGCTCTGGACGAGTTCGCCGGAAAACTCAGCGGCATGTCGGTTCAGTATGCTAACCTGGGGGCAACACTCGAGGATTCGGCACTGGTAAAAAAGCTCCTAAATTCGGTACCGGATCGGTTCTACCCTGTTGTTGCAGGTATTGAGCAGTTTTGCGACACCGAGACCATGGTGTTTGAGGAGGCTGTTGGACGTTTGAAAGCATTCGAGGAGCGGTTGCATCTACGCAATCCAGGAAGAAACAGAGACAGTCAACTCCTTCTTACTCAAGCCGGGTGGCAAGCACGTCAGAAAAACGGCAATGGTGACTCTTCTTCAAACAACAAAGGAAAGAATGGTGCTGGTGAAAATCGCGGCCGGGGTTGGCACGGTAGTAGCAAAGGACGTGGCCGGGGTGGTCGAGGCAACTCATCTGGCAATGACGGGCCAAGCGGCTCCACTAACGGCTGTCGGGACAAGAGAAATATCAAGTGCTTTAACTGTGATATGATGGGGCACTATGCCTCAGAATGCAGGAAGAAGAAGCGTGCTGATGAGGCTAATCTCACACGGGCTGAGGAAGAGCCGGAACTGTTATTATCAAGCATGGAGATGCATACAGAATTGCTTCTACAAGCTAGAGATGAGAGGGAGGACCCCAACAACATCTTGTACTTCGACAATGGTGCCAGTAATCACATGTCGGGTGAACGGAGGAAGTTCAAAGACTTGGACCAATCGGTTCAGGGACATGTCCGGTTTGGTGACGGGTCCAAGGTAAAGATCCAAGGTAAAGGGTCTGTTATACTTCAGTTCAAGAGTGGACAACAAAGACTCCTTACAGAGGTCTATTATATTCCGGAGCTACACAATAACATCATCAGTTGAGGACAACTGGCCGAACGAGGAAGCAAGATCGTTATGCGAAATGATCATCTTTTCGTGTATGATTCTAATGACAGGTTGCTCATCGGATCAAGAGTTCTCCAAATCGTCTCTACAAAGCGACGATAGAAGCCGTTGAGCCGGTTTGTCTGTTGGCCGACACAACGGATCCTGCTTGGCTATGGCACCTTTGGCTGGGACATGTCAACTTTCAATCTCTCAAGTTGTTGACGGCGAAGGAGATGGCAATCGGAGTACCCCACATCTCACATCCCAGCAAGTTATGTCAAGAGTGTCTGGTCGCAAAGCAAGCCAGAGAGCCATTTCCAAGATCGAGCAATCGTCGAGCGGAGGAGCTGCTGGAACTCCTGCATGTTGATCTCTGTGGACCTATCACCCCTTCGACACCAGCAGGTAATAATTATTTTATGTTGGTTGTTGACGACTATTCCAGATGGATGTGGGTGGATGTGATCAAGACGAAGGATCAGGCGTATGAGTCGTTCAAAAAAATCATACTTCGAGCGGAAAACACCAGTGGTCGCCGAGTAAAAGTATTAAGGACCGACCGGGGTGGCGAGTTCCTCTGTTCTGTCTTCAGGGATTTGTGTGATCAAGCTGGGATCGAACGACAACTCACCGCACCATATAGTCCGCAAAAAAACGGTGTGGTGGAGCGAAAAAATCGGACAGTGATGGCGATGGCGAGATCCCTTCTCAAGTGCATGAATGTCCCCGGCAAATTTTGGAGAGAGGCTGTGAGGCATGCGGTGTACCTGTTAAATCGCTTGCCAACCAAAGCGCTCGGAGAACGCACTCCTTTCGAGGCATGGACGGGGAGGAAGCCGCACTTGGCTCATTTGCGCGTGTTCGGTTGCCTAGCTCACGTAAAGGTGACAACACCATATCTGAAGAAACTGGATGACCGGAGCCAAGGAATGGTATATCTTGGCGTGGAAGAAGGCAGCAAAGCTCACCGTCTCTATGACCCACGGAAAGTAAAACTCCACGTAAGTAGAGATGTAAAGTTTGAGGAACAAACTGGATGGTGTTGGGATGTAGGTGCCAATACCAAAGAAAAACCAAGTTTCACCGTGGAGGGAATTTTCTTCCCGGAGCCAGAATAAGAGGAAGCCGAGAGTGAAATTGAGTCTAAATTCCCAGTGATTACATCGACTCATGAACCAGTTCCTGGTACGACGACCCGAGCAGAAGTGAAAATCCCTTCAGGTTCTATGACTCGAGCTCGCGCCGCAAAAGAAGCAGTAGCGACTAAACAAAGACTTGAGACAAGTGAACCAATCACACTAACCAAAACAAAGTTGGCGTCTCTTTCTAACAATAGCGATGAAGGACCAGTTCGGTTCAAGAGTGTCACAGACCTTTTACGAGAAACAAGCAGAATGGAGCCACAAGAAGAAGATGTCAACGGCGAGTTGTTTCTACTCAAACTGGATGAACCAACTCGTTATGAAGAAGCGGCTGGACAATCGGAATGGGAGGAGGCAATGCGGAAGGAAATTGAGACCATTAAAAAAAATGGGACTTGGACTCTAACTGAGCTACCGGCAGGGCAGATATCAATCGGTCTAAAGTGGGTTTACAAACTCAAGCGAGACTCGGACGGAGGAATAATTAAGCACAAGGCGAGGCTTGTCGCAAAGGGATTTGTACAATGTCCTGGTGTAGACTTTGACGAGGTGTTTGCCCCGGTGGCCAGACTGGACACAGTACGTCTCATCCTTGCAATCGCTGCAAACCGGAGGTGGGAGGTTCATCACCTAGACGTAAAATCGGCGTTTCTACAAGGAGAGCTTCAGGAGGAAGTATATGTCAAACAGCCGGAAGGATTTGTTGTTAAAGGCAAGGAGCAGTGTGTTTACAAACTTCACAAGGCATTGTATGGGCTTCGACAAGCTCCACGGGCATGGAACACAAGGCTTGACAAGAGTTTGAAACAACTTGGCTTTACTAAGTGTGCACAAGACCAAGTCGTGTACACACGAGGAGTAGGGCAAACAGGTTTGATTGTTGGCGTTTATGTTGACGATCTGATAGTTATAGGAGAAAATCGAGAGGTGATTGTACGGCTTAAGAAACAGATGATGAGGGAGTTCGAGATGAGTGACCTTGGGTTACTCTCCTTCTATCTCGGGATTGAAGTGGAGCAAGAAGAAAATCGGATCACTCTGAAACAATCAACTTATGCAAAGAAGGTATTGAAACAGTTTGGGATGGCAAAGTGCACTCCGACGAAATTTCCTATGGAGCAGAAAGCTCAGTTGCATAAGGATCTAGAAGAGGAACCTATGGATGCTACGGATTATCAGCGTATCATCGGTTGTCTAAGGTTCTTACTTCATACAAGACCTGATCTTTCCTATGCGGTTGGAGTGGCCAGCAGGTTTATGAAGAGGCCTACAGTGATGCATCATAAGGCGGTGAAACAGATCCTGAGATACTTGAAAGGTACAATGTATTGTGGGCTTGTGTATGTCAAAGGCATAGGAGAAGAAGTGATCACGGGTTATAGCGACAGCAATATGGCTGGAGATCTGGATGATCGGAAGAGCATGGGTGGCATGGCGTTTTACGTCAACGAAAATCTTGTGACGTGGAATTCGCAAAAGCAAAAAACGGTGGCTTTATCATCCTGTGAGGCTGAGTTCATGGCGGCTACGGCGGCGGCTTGTCAAGCGTTGTGGCTAAGGAGTTTGTTAGGGGAGCTAACTAAAGAAAAGCCAAAGCCGGTGAAACTATTTGTTGATAACAAGTCAGCTATTGCCTTGATGAAGAATCTGGTGTTCCATGGACGCAGCAAGCACATTGACATACGATACCACTTTATTCGAGACTGTGTCGAAAGCGGGGAGATCACTGTTGAGTTTGTGAGCACAAAAGAGCAAAAGGCAGATGCGCTGACAAAGGCATTGCCAGGAGTAAAACTGGTGATAATGCGTCACATTTTGGGCGTACGTGAGCTTGGATCACGTGAGGATTAAGGGGGAGTTTGTTGGCATTAATCCTTGCGTGGAATCAATTCCCAGCAAACATGTGTTGGGAGAAGTTGAAGAGTTTCCTAAATTTAAATCAAATCGTAACAGTTTCTAGTCTTATTAGGGAAAAACACCAAAAGTCTTTAGTTTGTTTTTTTATTATTAATAGTCCTGTAATCCCTCATTTTCAGAAGCGAACATCTTCATTTCTTTTTTTTGTTTTCTTCTCCCGACAATCATCCCTGTGTAGGACGAGCTTCGATTTAGGGGACGAATCGTTTCCCTCATTCTGAATATCGTTTCCTTCAGGAACCAAGAGCATAGACATTGTATGATGTGCACCTTCAATCATTAGGAGCCGACTGTATCATGTTCCTAGGTACTTAAAGTTAGTGTTTTATAAAGCTATTATCGAATTTTCTCTCCCGTACCCCATTGTGGATGTCTAGCAAAATGCCATGATGAATGGGCTTAGAAGACATCTCAACCCCTAGCTTGGTTTAATATAGCAGAAGATTTTTCCAATCATGCCATGAGATTGGGCTATGTTAAACCATGTCCATGTAATATTATTCTAACATATAAATGTAATAAAATCATCTAAGTTGTTAGTCAATCATCCAACTAGATTAAGACACGCGTAGGTTTAGAAAATATTGTTCAATCTATATTATCTTTCACCTTTTCTCAAACGGAAGAAGAGAAAATTTTAATAATTTAGTTGATGGTTGAATTAAGGTCACCAATTGACTAAGGGAAATAGTCAATGCCGATGTGTAAAAAATTTGGAGTCAGAGTGAGAGTTAGGCTGGAAAAATGCAAAAAATGATTTGTAAAATTTGAAAATTTTCGATTTTAAACGATGAATGTTTTGCTGCTTCATTTCAGATGTCTTTCTCTTGTCCCGGTTGATTTTGCTTCCCATGATTGGAACACATCTCATACACGGCCAATGAACCGTATCCTATAACTAACCTCAAATAAATGATCAAGAGAATAACACTCTAAAAGCACTCCCTTGCGACATCACTTAATTTCTTCCACCGCCATTCGATTGGAAGAACTTCTGAGATCCATAAACATGGAACACAAAAACATTGCCATTTAAAAACCATCTCAGATCGTACAATCTGGTGCATGCAGCTAAGAACACCATTAGCATATGGCCCCGTCTGGAAAAACCAATAGAAATAGCTTTGGTTTTTGGTTAGGATCTTAAATGACAAAGTTAACTTTCAGTTATTATTATTTTTTGTTTAGTTTTGAAGCTTAACTGGACTAGTCTCGCCCCAAAACTTGTAGGGAGATTCGGGTACTTGTAACAAATTAAAAGTAACCTACGAACTTAGATGAAAAATACGAAATATATTTATTATTTTAGAACTAAAATTTGAAATTATTGAACAAACATTTTGGAGATGTCACGGTTTTGTTGTTGTAAAATCTTGGGTAACTTACAAAAAGGTTTACTAAAACACTTAAAAAAGCATTCTTGAAACAAAACTATAGTTGCAATAAGTGAGGGTAACACCAACGTTTATTCAAAGACGAGTTCTCGTAGAAAACAAAAAGATTACACATGTTTCGGAGCGTACATGTGTAACCCCAACCATTTGTTCGTTACATGGATTTGGAGCTTTCACTCACTCACCTTCTAGAACTGGACCACATTGTCGGCAAGACACGGATTCAGATCTCCAATGGGAGGCTTATTATGTACTTTCCCCTAGCTTGACCTTCAAATTTAATACTGAATTCATTGGAGCATTCGTATTGCGTGGACTTGGGTACGTGATATTTTACTCGATAATGTCAAATGGAAGACAGTTCATTCATTATTATGTCAATTAATTTTGAAATAAAATATAGTATTAGTCCTCCACTATATACTTATAATTAATTTGTGATTCATACTGGAGTGCCAAAACTAATACAATGAAAACTGACCTCACGTTTAGCGTTAAATATGGAAATTTTTTCTATTTCCTTCAAACAACGGCGTTTTTGTTAGAATTGGCCTGGTAGAGTATTTTTAGTGTAATTTGAAACTGCATGCATCTACAATTACTACTTTCCAATTTTTATAACCATATTATTTTGAAAATTATTGCAAGAACACACATATTAGATAGATCTATAAGTAAATATTCAAATATTACAACTAGTGGTGCACAATTTCATATGATTTGAGAATATAAAAATGAAGTGTTTTACATGTGGACTTATCCTTTGTGCTTTAGACCACACATTGAGGAATGATCACATGATCGAGACCAAACTTGATATACATAGAAACTTTAAGAATGGGCATTTATACATGTTCTAAACAACGAGCAATCGACTCTGATACTCGGCAACTAGCTACATTGGAATGGATAAAGCCGGGGAAGTTCTCCTCTTCACTTACAATGTTGGTTGGAAATCTCATTCTTCATAGTTGAAGAATACTGCAGCAACAAATAATTATCTGCTTCTTTATAGGATGCATGACAAAAGTTCTTCTTTGAATATGCTCAACCAACCAAGAAAAAAAATTTATTAGCTATCTCTTTGTTGCAAAGGAGCGACATTCCATCCTTTGAAAAAAAGTTCCTTTTTGTAATTTGTACAACTTATTTCCCCAAATTCACATTTGTGATATCCGTTTAGCAAAATTAAGAATCTAATTGTTCGATTTGAGTACGAAACTCTCAAGTTGACCTGATACAAATTATTAAAAGTTGAGTAATAATCATAAAAAAGAAAATAAATAAATAAAAATGACAACAATATTAACTTCGAAAAATCAATGATAAAAAAAGAGAAATTCAATAGTAAGAAATAAAAGACAATGATGATATATACGACATCAACCTCACATAGAAATTGGCTCGATAAATGACTACCTCAATTATATCTTCACTAAATGAAAAATCAATGACTACCTGCATTACAATTCAAATAAAAACTAAAATGTTTTCTAAAAACATACGAAGACAATTCACCATCTTAGTGTTTTTCAACTATGAGGTTATAAATTTTAGGATTGAGTCCAATTTTTCCATTGAACTATTTAAAAACCAAACAAACAAACCGGCCAATGAACATTGGAAATGTGTGGTAGGTCATTTTAATTTTTTTTAAAGTAATTGTCTTTTTTTAATTTTCTTAAATAAATGTTAAACGATATTAAATTTTTACCACACATTAACGATATTGTAAGATAATATTGTAAAAAGTTTGAACAGCTACATGCAAGAGAGATTGTTTTGTGGTTTGGTGGTCATCGTTTAAGATGTGGAGTAGAAAATATTGTGTGATTGATTGTTAAAACTTTGGAGGGCGAAGGAAGAAATTATTTTAGTTTCATTTAGTTTTTCACGATCTATGGGAAAGGGATTGGTCCCCATTCAGATGCATATTTCTTTGCGTCGCTCAATTGGATTTTGGTACGGTTCGCCATTGTCTTCTACTAATACATTGGCAGATCCCACCATCACTTTTGTTTTTTCGTGATTTGGTGTGATTGAGTATCAATTTTGTGTCACCTTGAAGTTGCAAAATCTAGAGAAAGTAAAATAATGTGTTTTCAATTCACTTGTATTTGAGTCAAGTTTTTTGAAAATTTTTTAAAACTGTTTTACTGTTTGAAAGCAACATCGTGAAATTTATTCTTAAAATTTTAGAATTTTTTATTGACATGCAAATTTGCAATGAATTTAGAGTAAAATTCACAAAAAAAATCTTGATATTTTGTTACAGTATTGTAAATATGTGGAAGAAATTTTAAGTTATTCATATAAAATTCACTTAGAAGAATTAACAAAATCAATGGATTTAAAAAGAATTAAAAGGAGGATGGTATGTTGTACTAACATCCACCGGACAATTTTTCATTTTCAAAATTAACTAACCAATTTGTTCTTTTTTTTGTAGCTTGATGACAAAATCAGACTTTACCTTAAATTTTAAGTTGAAATTAATTTTATGGCAGTCACCAAAATTATGTCTTCTATTTCTAATTTCATTTAGTAAGTTTTAATTATTGCAAATATAGATACAAAATCTATATTTTATTTAAGATTTTTGATTTGATAGTGTCATTTTATAAATTAAAGAGTTGCCATGGAAATCAAAACAAAATTTTCACATGTCTCGACACTTGAACTTACGCTTTTTTACTATCTATTTTGAAAATAATTTTTAAAAACAACTTTACTAGTTTGTTTATTAATCAACTAACTAAAGTTTGTGTAAAAATTGATCAACTACCCATGACTTGCTCATCAAATATACTAGTCATGACGTTGAGACTAGGACTTATGGTCTGATCCAAAGAGTACTTGGTGGAGATTTACTTAGGGAAGCTAGTTGTGGGTGGCTCGGTCCATCAAACTCGCCTTGGTTGACCAAAGGTGCAGAGGTCATGATGTGCCGTCAAAGGATGAGAGACGCACCGTGATCAGGAAATGTGCGCACAAGGAGCTTGGGTGAGCGGTATTGTGCGGCAGTCGGAAAATGGGTATGTGCGAAAAGGGAATTTGGGCAGCGGAAGTAAAAGGGATTAGGAATGATGGGAAATGGAAGGGAAAATGATGGGATGGCTCGGGGAATTATTGAGTTGGCTCGGTTGAGGAGAAATGGGTCAGAATCGGCGGTGGAGGAAATTTGAAGGCTCGGGAGATGGGATGGGAATTTAGGAAGGATGTGGTCGGACGATTCAAACACTTGAGCAATCAAAGTGTTGGAATCGGTAGACCTTGGATGCTCTCAGATGTGACTCACCGATCGGGCACTCAAGGGGTGACGGAGTTTGGCCGGATATGACTCACCGGAGAAAGAACCGTCGGAAAGAGCTTCAACCAAAAGGGTATGAAGGTGCAAAGCACAATTCTATTAAAATTCTCTCTAGCCTCTAAGTGAGACCTGATACATTATTTAATGCATGAAAAACAATAAAGAGAGGGAAAAGCTTTCGGCCCTTGCATGGCTTGAACGCTCAAGATTGGCTCGGGAAGATCTTCGTGGACTTGAGGTTGACCAAAGACGCTCCTCTTCAGCTGATGGCTCGATCCATTAAGGCTTTGCGCGGCTAAGTTTGAAGCTTGACCGAATGAGACTCCATGTTGACCGAGAGGTGGTACCGGGTGGGCTATCTCCAAACATGTGATGATTGGCTCGGGCCAATTTGGATAATAAGCCTTCAAAATACTCTCGGTGGTCCAACTAGAGTAGCACGTGGTCTGGATCCTTGGTTAGCAGACAATGGCTCATGAGTGCACGCGGGGTTATTCAAAATGGTGACCGAGTGGATCAAATTCCGGACATCGGGGGATTTGCTCGGGCCATTTTGAATTGAAGACCTTGGTTGACTCTTAGTTGACTTCGGAAGAGGCGCGCACGGTCTCATTTGAATTTAAATTATCGATTGACCGATGGTCGCTCGTGGGCATGCACGGTTCGTTCAAATCGTCGACCCGGGGTTGACCATCTTCCGTGAACTTTGGGAATTGCTCATGCCATTTTCAAACAAAGCTTCCAGATAGCCTTTTGACGTCCAGATACATGTGCGAGTCGACCATTTTTGAAAGAAGATCTTCGGTTGTTACAGATAGTCGGGGAGCGCGCACAGCATGTTCAAAATCACGACCATGGTTGACCTTATCTCGGACACCAAGGGATCTGCGCGGGCTATTTCGAATTTAAACCTTTGGATGAACCTAGGCTGATGGAGTGAAAGGATTCATGGCCGAATCTGGACGCGGATCTTTCTGTTTCCGCCGATGGCTCGGCGGTGTGCGCGGCAACTTCAAAAATGCCGACCGGCGTTGACCTATCTCTAACAATGAGGGATCCGCGCGGGCCATTTCGAAATGTGGTTGCCAAATAATCCTCCATGAACCTGGACAGCTGAAGCTTGGTCTCCGCCGTTTGAAAATCTAGAATATTTTGCCAGTGGCTCGGTGAACGGTCTATGGGCGCGCGCGAGCGCATTCAAATGTTGGTCGGTTGAACTCCTCTCCGAACATCACGGGATTTGTCCGTGCCATTTTGAAAAGGAGTCTTCCAGTCTTCTGAATGTAGACATTGACACGATCAATTCGGCTGCAAAGCCTCGTTTGACCGTGCGTGTCTTCATGTAGACGCCGCGAGTGTCCATGTTTCGGAAACCAAATAATCCGCGTCTGCGAATTCGAACCTTGTCATTTCCTTGACCAAATAATCGGCAAACTTGAGATTTGAAGTCAAGTTGCCGATGGGTTTTGGTCAAGGTCTCCGAGTTGACCGATGGTGGACCGTGGCTTGACCATGGCTCGGCCGCGGTGGGCTTCCTTCGGTGGGTTACGCGTTCCTTCTCTTTGGACTTTCTTCTTATCTTTCTCTAAGTCTTTATTTGCTTAAATAAACTAATGTGGCCGGGCTCGGCATTGAGGGGGCCGAGGACTCGGTCTTCGTGAGAGAAACGCGGGATCCGAGAGGATTGGACCATGCGTTCTCTCACGTCGGCCACTTATTTGAATTTCGGCCACGTCGACGACCTGTTGTTCACTGGTCATCGAGAGGTGGTCGGGAGGTGGGCCGATGGACGCTTCGGGGTCGGGAATGGCCGAACACCAAGTGATAGAGTGCTTGGGCCGTTCCCGATCATACTCGGAGGGTGTTTCCGAGGCAAAATTACCTGCAAAACGAGCAACTAAGTTAGAAAAATAATTCAGGCTCGTCGGGCTCATCAGGGCTAGGTCCATGATGGGCTCCGGTTGCACATCAGGTCATACCATGGATGATGGAGGAATTGGACAAACTTGGCCAATCAGTCTTCGTACGAGGTGTGGTGTGCCCACTTGGGCAGTGCACGCATTTTTAGGTCAACCATAGCCCTTTTTTTCTCTCGTAATAAGGCTTGTAACTCGCAACAATGTCACAAGGCCAAATTTCCTAAGTAATGTTATTGTGGGGCCTACTAGACATGCGGCATTTGAGCAAATTAAGTGTTGATTCCGCATGCCCGCACCGGCATAGCTCAGTGGTCGAGTTGTGGTAGAGTTGGTACAATGGCCAAGGTTCGAGCCTGCGCCACCGCAGTGTGGGAGTTTAATCCTCCAATGTTAATGTTGCTCCTTGTGGTGTCAGGTAATGGGCCTCCCATAACTGAGCTGCTGAATCACCGTGATTTACCCCCTCACAAACTGTCGGGCCGGAGTGTGAGGGCCTTGGGGGCGAGAGTTATCGCCTTTTTGGTAAAAGTGTTGATTCTGCATGCCTAGCTCAACCATGATTTTCTAAGGGAGGAAGCTCATTTCCTTCTCATTGAACTTGGAATAAACAAATGTTTTCTCTCTAAGTCTCGTCGTCGTCCTCTCTCCACTGATAACTACCTCAATTGGAAGAATATGCTCTTGAACATGGTTATGTCTAACGTTCTAAATGTCTTATGAACCCCTCTTTCACGCCTCCACCGCAATATATTGATAACATCTCCTTCCAACCTAATCTCAATCACTCTTTTGACAACCGCATAACTGGCTAGTAATGAGCTGGTCAATTTCTCTGCAGATTCAGAAAACTTCAAAGTCTAGCATTTATACTCCACCTTTTTAGCAAGGCTCACTGAACTTCATGGTTTCGTAAGAGGGGGCTGTCTGTTTCTACGGACCTAAGGCCCGTTAGATCTAGTTATTTATTGTTATTTTTTATTTCCTAGTTATTTCCTTAATTATTATTTTAATTAAGTTAGATGTTCATTTTAGTCTTTTTACATTTAATTAGGTCAAATGATGGTTTGGTCTTTTATATTTAATTAAGTCAAGGTTTGGGTCAATGAAATCTATTTAAAGAGTCTTAACCCTTAGGGTTTCGTAAGCTATTAATCAAATATTTTTTAATTATTTTTTCTTCTTCTTCTCCCTGACTCTATCGCTCTATGGCCGGAAGAGAGATGGTTACTCAATCTCAGGATAAACTCCCTGAGTCCGATCCTAACAATTTCAGACTGTGTTCAGAAGCTTACAAATATTTGCAATAGCTTAGCAACGGTCAGAGAAACTGTCAACGTTAAAGATCAGATAGGGGCTTTGCTAAATGGACTTGGGAGTGAATATAATTTGTTTGTTACATCAATTTCACAGGACATTCTCCTCCAGGGTCCAACGTTAAAGATCAGATTGTGGCTACTCTTGGATTACCTCAAACGTTTATCAATTTTTGTATGTTTGCCGAAACCCGATTCGGCCTGTTCAATCCCACTTGGTAGGTGAATTTCGGTCTCTAACTAAGTTTTTCGCCTCCAAAGGTATTTCTCACCAAATCTCTTGTCCCTAAACCCCAGCTCAAAATGGCCCGGTCGAATGCAAGGACCGCCACATTGTTGAAATCAGTCTTGCATTGCTCTTTTCGAATCAAGACTAATTGTTGATGATTCGCTGGGTGTATCAAATCAAGACTAATGTTGATGATAATATCAATCACTTCAATGCACGATTGGTGGCCAAGGGCTTTCATCACAAGAGAATATCAATTATTTCGAAACCTCCAGTCTCGTTGTGAAGCACACCTCTATTAGGCTGGTTTTATCTTTTGCTTTTTCTAAATCTTGGCCAGTTAAGCAACTTGATGGTAGCAATGCATTTTTCCATGGTGATCACCAAGAAACCATCCACATGGACCAACCTCGAGGTTTCATTGATCCCAAAACTCCTCTCGTTTTTTGGTTCAATAAAGCCAATTATGGTCTCGAGCAATGGCCTCGTGCCTCACAATCCAAATTCAATTATGCTCTTTTAGAGTTTGGATTCGCTAACTCTGCTGCAGATTCTTCCCTATCTGTTCATAAACATGAATCTGCTTATGTGGTGGATGGCATGGTATTTTGTTGACTGGGGACTCCAACACCACTGTTACGTCTCTAGTTGAGTTTCTGGGTAAACACTTGGCTATTAAGGACCTCAGACTAGTGCATCAGTTTTTGGGGATGCAGGTTTCTACCTCCTTAGAGTGCTACATCACTAATCTTCTTCATTAGGCTTGCATGGCTAACTACCAGGTCGACTCGTGCATAATCCCATGGTTTCCAACCCAATAATCTATTTCCTTAACTGATGGCAGTTAGGGGTGGGCATCGGATCGGATTGGATCGGATCGATCCGATCCGATTGCTGTAAATCTAAAATTTTTTTGGATAATCGGATCCGATCCGATAACACCTTTTAAACCAAAACACCCGAATCTGATCCGATCCGAATCCGACAGATCCGATCGGTTCGGATCGGATCCGAGTAATTGCCAAAAAAACTTCTTGAATCTCGTCGATCATCCAACAAATATAAAACCAATTCCAGAAACTAAAACTAATTCCATAATCAATAAAATCCAAACAAAATCCAACAATATCCGAATATTGATAATGAAATCAACATCAGAAAACAACAAAACTAATATACAAAATCCAACAAAACTAATATAATGTAGAGTACTTTATATCAAATATCAAAAAAATGAAACAAGCATCGTGAATTCAAGATTACAGATCAACCATAGTAAAGTATTTGTCTCCGTCTCCGTCGCATGCAATTTCTGGCCAACAAACAAACATAATTTAAAATCAATTAAAAAACATAAATAATTTATATTGACAATGAATTATGATATAGAATGAGAATATACCTTCATCAATGGTTTTATAATCTTTCAACCGGTCCAACGTGTCCAATGGATCTAACAACGTTGGAGCTTCTGATAGGATCCAACTCTGTCCACATATAAGAGCCTCTACAGTCTTTGGTAGTAAAGAGGTCCGATATTCGTCAATAACATGACCGCCAGTACTAAATGCCGACTCTGAAGGAACAGTAGTAATTGAAATGGTCAAGACATCCTTTGCTATTTTACTTAGAACTAGATATTTATGTGAATTCAGTTTCTACCATAGCAAAAGATCTAGATTCTCTGAATATTCCTCAACAGGCTCTTGCAAGTATAGATCAAGATCCGACCTACTGCTTTGAGTCTCCATAGAAGAGAAACTACTACCATAATATCTTGAAAAGAGAGGATTTTTTGCTAGTGGTGCTCTGAAATTAGTTGAAGTCGATTGCTCGGCCTCAGAACCTTGATACTCCAAGTATAATTGTCGCAAAAGAACCTCACTTTCCTTTTGAAATGAACTCCATCGATCGTCCCCCAAAAGAATCTTGAGACAAAGTTGGAGTAAAGTGGTTTTGCATCTTGAATCAAATATAACTGCAACCCACATAATTTTATTAAGTCTATCAAAGTTGCCCCAGTACTTTTCAAATTTCTCAATCATTCCATGAGCCATGTTTTTCAGTAATGGATTATCTGACTCAACATATTTTTGGATATTGAGTTTCAGTCGGCATGTCTCAGCAATATACATGGCAGAAGTCACAACTGAGAACCTGATGCTGCAATCGTCGTATCATGGAATACAGCCAAAAACTTACAAAAAGCGCGAACATCGCTCCAATCCTCGTCTGTAGGAGGGTCAGCCTCTCCCATATATGCTACGAATTGACTGTCACTTTCAGCTAACTTATCAAATGCTAGTGCATACTTTTCTGCCCTATCTAACATCAGAAATGTTGAGTTCCATCGAGTAGGGCAATCAAACGTGACATTGGCCTTATATGTTATTTTCATAGCATCAATGCAAAATTTAAACTTCTTCAAACGTGCTGGCGACGATTTCACGTTCCTCACAGCGTTGTGTACTCGACTAATTGCTATTTGATGGTCTCTAAGCCCTTCGTTAACAATTAAATTCGTGATATGGGCGAAACATCAAACATGAAGATGCTGTCCATCCAAGACCAATCCATTCAAATGCTTGAAACTTATCATTAAATGTTGAATAGCGACATCATTTGAGGAAGCATTATCTACCGTTGCTGTAAAGACATTCTCGATCCCTCATTGCCGCACACACTGGACCAATAATTTTCCAAGTGTTTCGCCTTTATGGTCACCAATTTCCCGAAAATTCAAGATCCTCTTATACAATTTCCAATCCTCGTCTATAAAGTGAGCCGTCAAAACCATATAGCTCATATTTTGGCCCGATGTCCAAGTGTCTGTAGTTATGGAAATTCTCTGACTGCTATGAGAAAATTTCCTTAGAAATCCAAAACCTTGTTTTCCTTTCACCCTCAAATATAATAAAAGGTTGCATTCCATTAAACCACTAATAAAAAGGCATTTTTCAATGTGTGGTACCAAGATAGGAACCTCAGCATCAAGGCATTTTTCATACGAGTTCTCCTCACTTGCTTCTTCATTTCAAAGTTCTATAAATTGCTCCTAAATAGTTAAATCATCATTAAACTCCATTGCAGTTTGCATGAAATTGAAATGAAGGTCAAACACTACCTCCTTCAGCTCTTCAAATTGTGCATTTTCTACTTTCAATTTGAATTCAGGAACTAAACAACACAATTCGGAATTCGGATAATTAATAATTTTCATGATCCAGAAAATTAAAACAATACAAAGTAGTAGCTTCAAGAATCAATCAAATAAGTAAATAACATTTTCGGAGTTCGGATGATTACAGTCCAGAGGACTGCTCGAAACCAAAAAAAAACAAGTCTTTACAGTAAATAATTAGGAGAAGATGAAAGAGATGATTACAGAGGAGTACGAGCATTTGTTCCCGCGTTCGGAGTTAAATCGATCTTCGGAGTTCGGACGGAGTCTTGCGAGCGTTCGTCGGCTCTAGTTCGTCGGCATTGGACGGGCGTCGGGGTTACCAGGGAGTTAGGGTTAGAGAGAGTTAGAGGCTTAGACAGAGCCTCGCGAGTTGCGATATCCGATAAGATCCGAATCCGATATTAATCTGATTGTCGGATGGATTTTTTGATACATATACCGAATACCTTATCTGATCCGATCCGATATTCGATGAATCGGATCGGATCGGCAGGTTGGGTTGGATACGTCCACCCCTAATGGCAGTCCCCTTCCCAAGTATCTCTTATGTCGTCTACAAATTAACTCAATTCATACACTCACCAACCAGCAGTCATTGGCAAGCTGTCAAACGATTGCTTCGATATCTTAAAGGGACTACTAATTATGCTCTTAGTTATCAAAAAACAGACATTTGCAATCATAGATTGGGCTTCGATGATGCTGATTGGGCTTCCTTGTCACACAATGGCCGAAGCACCAGTGGTTATTGTTTCTTTCTTAGTAATAACCTCGTGTCGTGGACCCCGTCTAAACAACGGAGTGTTTCCCGCTCTAGCACTGAGTTCGAGTACGGGAGTCTTGTCAATGCTACTTCAGAATTGTCGAGAAAGTTAGCTTCATTCCTCCTGGCTCTCAACTGTAGACAATTTAACAAAACCTATACCCCGTTTACTATTTCGGAATTCCCCAATCCAATCTCAATGCGGTGCCCCCACCCTTGAGATTAGGGGGTGTTAAGGGGCCCGCACGGGCTTAGCTCAGTGGCCAAGTTGTGGTAGATTTGGTACAAGGGTCACGGTTCGAAGCCTGCGCTACCACAGTGTGGGAGTTTAATCCTCCAATGTTGAGGTTGCTCCTTGTGGCATCAGGCACGGGCCTCCCATCTCTGGGCCACTGAGTCACCGTGATTTAACCCCCTCACAAACTGTCGGGCCGGGGTGTGAGGGTCCTGGGAGCGAGGGATTTCGCCTTTTGGTACAGGGGGTGTTAAGGGAATATCCCCGTGCACAATTTGTAATAAATCACAAATGTACACGTGTCAGTAGTATGATGACACCAACCAGTATAACTATGTGTAAGACAAACAACCAGTATAGTCATCTCATCTAAATTCTCTCTTCTTCTAAACTACTATCTGCCACAAGCAAAGTTTTTGTCGGTCCACTTTTTGCCTTAACGTCATGCAACAACGGTCACCTGGGAGTTCATTTTGACTAATCAATCTTATATAATAATATCTTATATAACGATATATTCTTAATGTAATAAAATATGATTATGATGATAAATATATTTGAAGATTATATATTGTCAAGATAGAAAATCTCATATAATTACAATATACTTAACTATATATAAAAAATCTATTTTTGATTTTCTTCATATATATATTTATTTTTTCTTTTGTTAATTACTATTTCAACCTTTCATTAAATAAGATATCAAAAAAATTATTTCTATTAAATCCTTTAATTTATTTGATTCTTTCCACGATATAACACATGAATGATATGCATTGGAGTATTGGTCTCTATGCATGATGAAGCATCAACTTTATTCACGACGACGCATTGACTCTATGTATTGGGACATCTAAACACCACGCTAGACAACACCTAAATTTCATGTACGGATAAACCTTCTCTCTATACATGTCGACAGTGGAACTTAATACATAGTAAATCATATGATAACTTATTACTTAAAGCCCTACAAATAGATAATAAAAATCTTCATTTCATCCACGGAAGATATAATATTCTCTACATTCTTTTAATATCTACTTGGTTGCATAAGATGACATTTATCAATACATACTATCTAATTTAATATCTATATCAAATTTTTGTCATATTTTATTAGTAGGATAGGTTATGTGTTGAACTGGTTTATAAAAAACCTTTAGGTTTTTTGCATCATTTTATTTTTCTTTTTCAATCGCTCACCTTCTTTTTTGACTTTTTTCAAATGTCTTGATTTTAATTTTTTTTCAGTTTGTATTTTCATCCTCTATTAAATAATTTCTTATAAAAGATTGAAATTATTTTGAAAGCTCTATTAATCAATTTCTTGCGCTCTTTCTATATTTTTTATTATGTTAAATTATTTTATTTTTATTCTTTCAATCAGTATCTTAATACTTTATCTTAATCACTATTTTTTTGTATTTGTTAAACATTTTCTTGTGCTTTAGTCATAAATATAATTTATTGTCTTTGTATAACATATTAAAAGGAATATTCAATTTCAATTTTCATTTCAAAACTATGAAATAGACAAATTGAACCATAAAATATGTTTGATAAAAAAACCTCAAAATATCTTTACCTGACAAAATAATCTTTATTATTTATCCATTTTTTAATACATTCATAATTGATTATAGATTAAGTGCAAGCGGCACAAATCCTTTAAAAATACAGTGAAATGTTGTGAGAAATTAAAACCTCAGACAATAAAAGTTAAAGTCACGATAATTCTTAGTGTGTAAAGTCAGACATTCACCGTTTTTAAGAAGCAGAACTCAAGGGACCACATGTTAAAATGAGAGTGGTGTTGCAAGCTTGGAGAACTTTTTATATCAAGATTCCGAATTCTAATTATATATATCATGTATTTATGTTATTATTTCAATATTTTTTAAAATATCAGAACTATTCTTCTTCTTTAGTCGATAATATTCATAGAATAAAATTTCTCATTAACAGTCTACACTTTATTACAATAGATTACAATAACACATATGACATGATTATTTGAGTTTCTACAATTTTATTATGGGGATCAAAATTTTATAATTTTTGTAATTTAGGATAATAACAAATGTTACATAACATCCACGTACATAACATTATCTCCACTAATGTTGTATAAAGATTGCATAAACATTTAAGTAATTTTCTAATGAATTTTGCACAATAATCTAAAATGCAGGAAAAAAACTAGAGTTGAAAATGCAAATAAATCATATTATTTATTTCCATTTTGACGTGGTACTTTATTTGTGGTACCTAGCATTTAATTATTGCATGTGACGTTACGGAACTATGAAGTCTTACAATTAAATGATCATCTTGATTATGGACTCTACCTCGAGTTCACATGTATGCTTTGAGTTTGGGCGAGACACGCCTTTCCACGACGCCTTCTAACCTATTTCCAAGCGTCGACATCATTGTCGGCAGGATCCGGATTTTTGTTCTCTCTCTCCTCTGCGCGTGGCGCATTAACAAGCAACAATATTTAAAGGATAGCTACAATGGATCGCAATCCTCGGTCGTTGAGATATTTTCAAGCTCATAATCGTCCTCGAATACGGGATTGGTTTCAGTGTCGCCACATTTCCAACGGCTACTTGTTCTCTCTCTCTGAAAAATAATCTGGAGAACAGAGGCGAAGGCGCCAGAAGCTGAGGGGGAGTGAGTGAGCGAGCAAGCGAGACCCAGATGGATTTCATCTCGTTTTTGACGTCTTTGGGGACTTCCTTCGTTCTTTTCCTAGTTTTGATGCTCCTCTTCTCGTGGCTCTCGTCCAAACCTGGAAATTCAGTGGTCTACTACCCTAATCGCATACTCAAGGGTTTGGATCCATGCGAGGGCGGGTCGCCCACCACCCGCAACCCATTTGCCTGGATCCGAGAGGCTTTATCTTCCACCGAACGGGATGTGATCGCTATTTCAGGAGTCGATACGGCTGTCTACTTTGTCTTTCTCTCAACTGGTCTCTCTCTCTCTCTCAAGCTATTTGATTTGGCGGAGCTATTACGAACTTGTTCTTAACGATTTCAACTTTTGTTGAACTTTCAGCTTTGGGAATTCTCGCTCTATCCGGGATTATTCTGCTACCACTTCTGTTGCCCATTGCTGCCACGGAAAACAGTGTAAAGCTAACTAATAACTCTACCAGCAATGGAACATTCAATGAACTCGACAAGTTGGCCATGGGAAATGTCCAAGTATGCATCTTTACATTCCTTCTCAACCTTGTGTTCTGTCGTTCTATGTAGATGTTCATATTTTCTGTTCTTTTCCGACTAACATGGTTTCAGGCTAGGAGCTGGAGGTTGTGGGCGTATTTAATAGCCACTTACTGGATTTCTGTTGTTGTATATTTGCTGCTGTGGAAAGGATACAAGCGCGCTTCATCGCTCCGAGCCGAAGCGTTAATGTCCCCTGAGGAAAAAGTGGAGCAATTCACTGTTCTGGTGAGGGACATACCGCCTGCTGCTGAGGGTCAGAGCAGGAAGGAACATGTGGACACTTTCTTCCAAGCCATTTACCCCAACACATTTTATAGATCGTTAATCGTTACCAACAATCAAGAGGTATGGTTCTTCGAACCATTTAAGGTAGAATTGTGAGGTTAAGGTTAATGATTCGTCAGAAAATTGCTCTGTAGATTTAGTAAGACGAGTTTTGGAGAAAATATGAGAACAAAAAGAGCAGACTAAACAAGTGATTCACTAGTTAGTAGAATCATCTCATTTTGGGGGCCCTTAAATCAACGTTTGTGGATTTGTTTGTCTAATTCTAATCCCAAAAGGAAGTCCGACGACACTATTTATCTTTATGTGTAGGTCAATAGCTTGTACGAAGAGTTAGAAGGCTACAAGAGGAAACTCGAACGAGCCGAAGCAATTTTCGAGAAGAGTAAAAAAGAAGGCAAGCCGGAAGGAACGCGACCTGTGCATAAGATTGGCTTCCTCGGCCTCATCGGGAAAAAGGTTGACAGCATAGAGTTCTACAATGAAAAGATCAATCAACTCATTCCGGAACTCGTGAATGAGCAAAAGATAACTCTTCGAGAGAAGCAACAAGATGCAGCCTTAATCTTTTTCACTGACAGGGTTGTTGCAGCCTCTGCCGCTCAAAGCCTACACGCCCATATCGTCAATAAATGGACTGTTATAGACTCCCCGGAGCCTCGCCAGATTGTTTGGACTAATCTTAAAATAAAGTATTTCGCAAGGCAATTGCGGCAATATATTGTCTACTTCATTGTGGCGTTGACCATTTTCTTCTACATGATTCCAATCGGGTTTATTTCAGCTGTGACGACTTTGGACAATTTGGTGAAACTTCTGCCATTTATAAAGCCTATTGTAAAAATAGCAGTTTTAAAGACAGTGTTGGAGGCTTATCTTCCTCAGCTTGCATTGATTATCTTCCTGGCCCTGCTGCCTCAACTACTATTGTTTTTATCCAAAGCTGAAGGAATACCCTCCGAGAGCCACGCCATTCGAGCTGCTTCTGGGAAGTACTTCTATTTCTCTGTTTTGAACGTTTTTCTCGGCATAACGCTCAGTGGAACACTGTTTAGAACTTTCAAAAGTATTGAGAAGAACCCAAATTCTATCGTCGACATTTTGGCAAACAGTCTCCCCGGCAGCGCAACTTACTTTCTGACTTTTGTGGCCCTGAAGTAAGTAAAACAACCTCTTTTCCCCTTTGTTTCATTTCCATGAATGTTGGAAGCTCTGTAGAAATACACTTTCGACATAAAAACATGTACTTCGTCGTTGACAAATAGTGGCAGAATATCAGTGTGGTATTATCCTGTTGATGAACTGATTTTGGTTGTAATGTGCTGTCACAGGTTTTTTGTTGGTTACGGGCTAGAACTGTCAAGGATTATCCCTCTAGTGATTTATCATTTGAAGAGGAAGTATCTTTGCAAAACTGAACGTGAATTGAAGGAAGCTTGGTTTCCTGGAGATCTTAGCTATGGAACAAGAGGCCCCAGCGATATGCTCGTCCTCACGATCGTCCTGTGCTACTCCGTCATCGCCCCCTTAATCATCCCGTTTGGTGTCATTTATTTTGGTCTCGGATGGCTTGTGCTTCGAAATCAGGTGTTTTTCAAATCACTTGTTCTGACAAAATAAGCTGGGTTTGTTTGTTTATTATGTTTTTTGTGGGGTTTGACAGGTATTAAAAGTTTATGTTCCTGCATATGAAACGAACGGAAGAATGTGGCCGCACTTGCACACGCGGATTTTAGCCTCACTTTTGTTGTTCCAAGTCACCATGTTTGGTTTCTTCGGAGTGAAGAAGTTTGTATATGCAGTGCTTATCATTCCTCTTCCCATTATCTCATTGCTTTTCGGTTATGTTTGTTACAAGAAATTCTACCGTGCATTCTGTTCCACTCCTCTCGAGGTCACCTCCGGAGAACTCAAAGAGACTCCAAATATGGACAACATTTTCCGATCCTTTGTTCCTCCGAGTTTGAGCTGCCACAAGGTTGATGATGATCAGCCCGGGGACGCCTTATATCAAGTTTCAACCATGGATTCAATAGTGTGATCTGCTTGTTTCTTTGGTTATACTGTGATTTTTGTTCCTTGTTAGGTGTGAACGATTCGTTGTTAGGTGTCAAGTTTCAGCAGTGGGTTCTGTGTGAAGTCAAGGATACGTGATTGTGGAAAGAGTGTGATTATAATTCTTTTCTGGTTATTTATTCCCAAGAGTTTTAGTATTTCATGCCCCCCATTCAAATGATCTACATGTTTGATGTTGTCTAGTGCTATAAATTATGAAGTCGTACTGGAAAAATTAGCAGATTATTATAGCTCTATCTTGCAATGATGGATTTAATACATCAGTAAGAGAACGCTATTTGTCAGAAAAATTAGAGAGTTTTTAAGATAAAGCTAAAATACTATCATCGTGAGAAAAAAACTCATATTATTATTGTAACAACCCTCGTTATTATTTTGAGAAATTAGACTTTTAAATGAAAAGTGTTTATTTGAAGTCCATTTTTGTTTTGGTTGTTAGGTCAAATTGTATCACGAATTAGAGTTTATGACCTTCATAAGAGTTAAAGTAGACTTTTAGAGTGATTTGTAGTCGTTAGAATCACTCGATTCAGAGTTATGTAGAAAAAGTTATGGGCATCTCAAGTCAGTGTATTGAAACGGTAAAGCGTTTATGTCGACCCCAGAATTTTTGGAGGGGTCGACACAAAAACAAGTTCGGTATACATAACGGACGAGCGGTCGACATAAGTTACTCTCGGGAAACAAGTTCGGTCGACATAACGGACGAGCGGTCGACATAAGCATCCATGTTGTTGAAAAGTCAACTGAAACGTGGAGAAATCTGATGAATGGACGTGAAAGACACTTTAATATGGTTTATTACGAAAGTTTAAGGCATGGGCAGCCAAAAAACTTGGAGAAATGTTATTGGTGGATGTAGGAGGAAGATTGATTTTGTTTAATAAATGACATAAAAGAGGCATGGGTTGCCACTCTTACTTCCATCCACGATTTCTTCTCCCTTTTCTCTCTAGCTTTCGTGCTCTAACTCAAGGAGGAGCGAGCTTGAGAAAGAAAAGAAGTTTTGTGAGATAGAAAGGAAGTTTTGTTAGGGAAAAAGAGAGTGACTTCAAGAGAAGTGAAGTGGAGAGCTTAGTTATTTCGTGGAGGCTGAAGCTCAAGGTAATTTTCCTATCCTTTAAAGTTCTTGTAGGTTCAATAATGATAAAAATGATGGTATTGGTTGAATTGGTGGTTAAGAAATGAATGATTTCGTGTTGAGTGTTTTCAAATCAGTAAATTACGTGCAATGTTAGAGTTTTAGAGTTTTGGTCGAATCCTGATACGAAATGGAGTTTGTGTCCTTCATAAGAGTTATGTTAGACCTTTAGAGTAATCTATAGCAGTTTGAATCACTCAAATCGGAGCTTTGTAGACAAAGTTATGGATATTACAAGTTAGAGGACGAAAACTGGGCGAGAACCGGTCGATAATATGTCGACCGGTCGACATAAAATCAGTCTCTGTAAATGCTTCGGTCGACCGCATGAACAAGCGGTCAACACAATATGCTAACTTATGTCGACACCTATAGGTTATGTCGACCGATTCTGGAGTTCCAGAATTGCATGCTCTCTGTTTTATCAAACAGCGGTCGACCCTTGTCAGGAAAACTGTCAATACTGCATGCTAAGTTAGTTTTATGAATTTGATGTCTTCTAAGAAGTTATAGTAGACTCTTTAAGGAACACGTTGAAACCTTGATAATCATGAATGGATCCTTATAGAAGAAGTTATGGTTGTTTTAAGTTGGGATAGAAAACAAGAGTTGAAAATTAGGAGTGTTAGAACCGGTTTTGGAATTATGCGTTATGCATCAAGTTATGAAACTCCATTGAAATTATGGTCTTCTAATTAAATGTAATAGACACCTTGAGTGATTCAATGCCACTAGAATCGAGTCAAATGGATAAGT